>APFE030098855.1:24264-52402 GCA_000404065.3 Pinus taeda | reverse complement strand
ACCTTTCACTTCTTGCACCTTTTTCTTCTTGATATGTCCTTCTATCTTGAGAGTTTGGGGAGTGGTAATTCTTGCCAATGCTTTACAAGATATGGTCTAATTCATTTCTTCTTTCTCGATGTAACCTTTCACTTCTTGCACCTTTTTCTTCTTGATATGTCCTTCTATCTTGAGAGTTTGGGGAGTGGTAATTCTTGCCAATGCTTTACAAGATATGGTCTAATTCATTTCTTCTTTCTCTAGGATTGGGTCCTGGCGTATATCCTCTTCTTTTGATGTTTCTTGATCCTTTTCTTCCTCCTCTTCATACTCTATGTAAAATAACTTCCTCTCAGCACACTTATGACCTTTAGTGAATTTTCTATCACAATTGTAACAAAGCCCTTTTTCTCTTTTCTCTTCCAATTGTTTTGGTGTAACCCTTGTAGGTTGTGAAAGGCTAGGAGAAACAACACTTCCATATTTATAGTTGTGAGGGATAGACTTCCTTGTTGTCATAATTTTACTTTCCAATATTTCACAAAGCCCTTTTACTATTTCCAATTGTTGTGGTGTTGCTCTAAAGAAGGTGCTACTCTTTGTATCCTCATAATGTGCTATCATTTCCTCCGTGAAAATTGACCATGTAACAAGTTGTTTATGAGAACAAAGCCCTTTATACCATAAAAATTGATTTGGTTCTAAATATGACGATGCAATACATACCTTTTGTAATAGTGGTACACCATGTATATCAAAATATTGCTCCATCTGAAGTATGCAATTTACCGGATCCTTGCCATCAAACTTCCTCATCTTGCTTTTTCTTGATTTTAGGAGCTCGATCTTGAAACAACTGTAACTCTGTACTTTTAGATCTTTAAGTTCTAGAATTGCGACCTGTAATAGCCCTTTGCGCCCTCTTTCCAATGCCACCAATCTGATCCAAATTGGATTCTCCAAGAAACAGTTATGCACAATCTCCCAAGATGACCTGATTATAGACTAGTTCAGTAGAGCAAACTTGTACGACGTACCACGAGTCACTATTTCGACCTTTGGATCTGAAAAATATATACAAGAGACTACAGTATGTCCTCTTTCTGTACCTTCTTATGAAATTTCAATCTGATGCTCAGAGGGAAATTTATGACGATTTTCCCCAGGTCACCTGTTTGGAATGTAATTCAGGAGTCTGCAAAAAGACCAACTTCCTCAAATCATATCTCCGCAAATCTAGCGCAAAAAGCTCTAAAATTCGGACCCAAGATTTAGTGCGATGTCTTATAAAATGGGTTTTTTTTTTGAACTTCTGAAACGTCGCAGAAAAAAAGTTATAGCGCAAATGCCACGATGACCTGTTTGGAGCAGCGAAACCCTAGAAGCCAAAGTTCTGATACCAAATGTTATGAAACCAGCTCAAGAAAAGATAGGAAAGATAGATCAACACCTTAGAATTCAGCCTCTTCAAGGGGGCAACCTCCTTTACATTACATAAATGAACCAATTCTTGGATGATACAAATGAAAAGACCTCCTTTCTATATATAGGAGTCTAAGGGCTCATAACATAATCAGAGCCGACATAACAATAATAATGTAAGGGCACAATAATAACAATAGTGGGCTTCTATGGGGCACAATAGTAACAATATGGGCACTACATGGGTACATCAATATAATAAGTGGGTTGTACTGATAATAATAAGGGGTTACACTAGTAGTATAGGGGCCTAACAAGTGCTCATCGTATACAGTGCCTTTATTTCCAATGCTACCCCTTGTACCAACCAATAGAAAATTTTGCATCCCTATGAGGTGGTAACTTTGAAATCTTGTTGATGTTTCGAATCCCAAAGAGGATCCATCATCAGGACAATGAATGAATAATAGAAGATCCAAAGTGGAGGATCGACCACTCTACCTTCAATTTTAATCCTTGAATTTTCATGAGAACGAATCTCATTCCATGTATCCCCTCCATACAGGGAAATGATGCTATATTTTCAATTTTTGTGGTTTTCTTTTTTAGAGTGATAGTTTGTATTCTCCACAATAGTATGTGAATATTTGACATTTCAAATCCCAAAGAGGATCCATCATCAAGGAAATGAATGAATGATAGAAGAGTCAAAGCAGAGGATCAGTGAATCTTCTTTCAATTTTAATCCTTGAATTTTTGAGAGAAAAATTATCATTCCATGAATCCCCTCCATACATGGAAATGATGTTAGATTTTTAAATTATGTGGTTTTCTTTTTGAGAGGGATCATTTGGTTTTTCCATAGTAGTATGAGAATATGGTCAATGTTTTGAATCCCACAGAGGATACATCATCAGGACAATGAATGAATCATAGAAGAGCCAAAGTGGAGGATCGACGACTCTTCTTTCAATATTAATCCTTCAATTTTCTAGAGAAAAAATCTCATTCCATGTATACCCTTTGTATAGGGAAATTATGTTAGATTTTAAACTTCGGTTGTTTTATTTTTGAGACATATATTTCAGATTTTCCACAATAGTATGTAAATTTTGTCGACGTTTAAAACCCCAAAGAGGAACAATCATTAGGACAATGAATGAATGACAAAAGTGCCAAAGCGGAGGATCAATGACTCTTCTTCCAATTTTAATCCTTGAACTTTCAAGAGAAAAAATCTCTTTCCATGTATCCCCTCCTTATAGGGAAATGATGTTAGATTTTAAACCTTTGTGGTTTTCTTTTTAAGAGAGATAGTTAGGATTTTCACAGTAGTATGCGAATTTTGTCAACATGTCTAATCCCAAAGAGGGTCCATCATTAGGAATGAATGATAGCAGATCCAAATCACAAGATTGGCTACTCTTCTTTCAATTTTAATCATTGAATTTTAAAGAGAGCAAATCTCATTCCATGTATCCCCTCCATATAGGGAAATGATGTTAGATTTTAAACTTCTGTGGTTTTCTTTTTGAGAGAGATAGTTTGTATTTTCCTCAATAGTATGTGAAATTTTTCGACATTTACAATCCGAAAGAGGATCCATCACCAAGACAATGAATGAATGATATAAGAGCCAAAGTAGAGGATTGACAACCAATTTTAATCGTTGAATTTTAAAGAGAACAAATCTCAACCATGTACCCCCTCTGTACATGGAAATGATGTTAAATTTTAAACTTCTTTGGTTTTCCTTTTGAGAGAGATAGTTCCTTTTGGAATGATATTTGTTCTCTATAAAATTCAAGGATTAAAATTGAAAGAAGAGTCACTGATCCTTTGTTTTAGCTCTTCTATCATTCATTCATTGTCCTGATGATGAATGCTCTTTGGGATTAAAAACTTGACAAAATTGACATACTACTGTGGAAAATCTAGCCTATCTCTCTAAAAAAGAAAACCACAAAATTTTAAAATATAACATCATTTCCTTGTATAGAGGGGAACCATGGAACGAGATTTGTTCTCTTGAAAATTCAAGGATTAAAATTGAAAGAAGAGTCGTCGACCATCTACTTTAGCTCTTCTGTCATTCATTCATTTTCCTGATGATGTATCCTCTTTGGGATTTGAAACTTCGACAAAATTCACATAATACTATGGAAAATCCAAACTATTTCTCTCAAAACAAAAACCATAGAAGTTTAAAATCTTACATGATTTCCCTATATAGAGGGGATACATGGAATGAGATTTTTTCTCTGGAAAGTTCAAGGATTAAAATTAAAGAAAGAGCCACTGATCCTCCTCTTTGGATCTTCTATCATTCATTCATTGTGCTGATGATGGATCCTCTTTGGGATTCAAAATGTCGACAAAATGCGCATTCTATTATGGAAAGTTCAAGTTATCTCTCTCAAAAGGAAAAGCACAAAATTTTAAAATATAACTCTAAAATATTTGCTGGGAATACATCCTAAAACTATTACAAAATGGGATGCCTCTTTATGACCTCAACATCCTCAATATCCTTACCATTATCACTAGGAATATGAACTGTAAACAATACACATTAATCTTTCCTATGACTACGTTTTTCATATATAGTTGTAACCATTCTATCTAATGTCGTCGCCTTCTTACCCTACAAGATTCTCTGTTCTCGATTATCATCCAAGCACTTAATTATGTTTTCATAAAAATCCACCTTAGTCTTGTGAAGATACAACCAATCCATACCTAGAAATCATGTTGTACGATTCCAATGGAAGCACATTTTGATGCATTGATGTAGGCATACCATTCATCTCAAATGCACAAGCTCTTACCCAATGATGATCTCTTTTCTTGGTACTTTTAGCCAATTGTACTAATCAATATTATGCATGCATTTATTTATTCAAACCACACTTATCCACCTGGTCAGGACCGATATAACTATAGTTAGATCTAGGGTCAATCAAAATAGAAACAACTTGATTATAAATCTTACCTTCCATCTCGATAATAAATTCATGATGATTATCCTGCCTATTATTTAAAGCTAAATAAATATGGGCGATACTTTGTCCAACATTCCCCACTCTATGTTCCTCTTGAGCACTATAAATATGTGGTCTGTCACCCTAATGTTGTGGGTAATCTCTCCTGCAATGGTATTTTCCACATTTCCAACACTATAAAGGCTTCATGCCATCACCCTTGTTCTTCTCCTCAGACTAAAATCCTTGTCCTCTATCAGATTCATTGAACTTCTTGTGCAGTGTTTCATTCTCTTTGTTAGTTGTGTCTTGTAGTCTTCCTCACTTCTTATTCGATTTTCCCTTAGTATTTTCATTACCTTTCCAATCCTGTTTAGATTTAGACCTGTGCTTCGATTTCTCATAACAATGCTTCAACTTTCTAATGGCTTCCTCTAGTGATTTAGGCTCATCAAACTCAATCGTGTCTTTGAATGATACCAATAACCCACTAGTGAATTTCTAAATCTTCGCTTTCAACTCCTTAGGCTAAGGCACATACCTCAACAAATCCAAGAATTTTCTAATATACTCCTCATCAGTTATAGATCCCATCTTCAACTCATAGAATTCCTTTGCCCTATCATCATAGTACCTTTCAAATAGATACTTCTTCCTAAAAAGTCTCTCGAACCCACTCCACATCAACTCCTTTTCCTAAATGCCTCTAATATTCTTCACATCTCCCCACCAAATGTTTGCTTTAACTTTAATACTGAAGGTAGCTATCCTGGATTCATTTTTCTTGAATAATCATGCAATATGAAGAATTTATTCATCCCAAGCAACCAAGCTTATGCATCCCGTGACTTCTTCATTTCTCCATCAAATGTACATGGATTTTCTTCCTTGAACTATTTTGGAAAATATTTCTTCTCACTTCTCCTATAAGAGTGGTGATGGTTATGACCATACCTTTCTCTAAACTAGAACTAGGATATAAGCCATGATCATTACTCCTCGAGTCAGGTGTATATATAATTCTTCCATCTCTAACTATATCCTCACTATCCAACCTATGTCTTGATCGAGACATGCTTCCATATGTGCCATTTTTCATTTCCTCCTATCCATGCTAATCCTAAGCAGTCCCTGTCTCACCAAATTTGATAAACTCTGAAGAATCAATCCATTAACCTCTATTCACTTCTCATCTACACTAGAAATATTTCCTGTGACTAAATGATCTTATCATTATCTTCCTTATGACTCCTAATCTCTGCTTTCAAAACTCTCAATGTATCTTCTATGTGAGGGGATTACTCAGCACCATGTTGCTCATCTAATCTAGAGGGAGAATCATGTGAACTGTAGTCCATCATTTTGTTTTTCATATTTCATCTTCTTCTTTCCAACATACTATTTCAAATAAACCAAATATAACCACAATTAAACATACCTCAGTGAAGTTCAAAGGAGGTTATCTCCTCCACAAGATCATTCTAGATTAGCACAACATGGGTGTAATATATATATATATATATATATATATATAATTGCAATCAACATATCATTCATCTCAACATCAACATCATCAACTTCTACATGATAAAAAACTGTAACAATTACCATCACCATGCATACATAACAAACACATATACAACCTACATGCATGCATGAGAAACACATTCCGCCCATCTAGTCCAAGTGTTGAACAATGCTCTGATACCACTCTGTAACCACCCCTCCCATATCTACCTAATTTCACCAACCTATAAGGGTAAACATGAGGAGAGGAGCCACTATAACATCACTAAACCTCATAAGTATAGTTAAGGAACTAGAATAAAAAAATGAAACTTTATTGACCTTCCTCTGGAGCTACAGGATGCACATGAGCTAAACAACCACTCCAGGTACCCAAACACTGAACTAACTTTCCTTTTTAATGATATGGACTCCCAATCGATTGTATAACAAGGAAACTATGGCTATGACCCTACAGTCACATGGATAAACCCTACCTCTCAGTGACTGTAGTCTATATTTCGCAATTCTGAGAATGCAACCCCAAAATACAAGCCACTATTTCAAGGCTAGTATCCAAACATTTGCCAAGAACTTGATAGAAATTTCTAAAATGATGAATGACACAAGGACAAAGACATTAATTCAAGGTTGAGGCTGTTACACAACCCTCCCCCTTTGGGGCACACCGTCCTTGATGTTCAATGACACCTATAAACCAACAAAATACACAATTCCCATGGAGCTTTATAACACAGCTCGATTAAACATTTACATCATATCCATCTACTAAAAACATAACCAACATATTATGAACACCATACTTTGTATTAGACATTTATAAGAAAACTAGATGTAGTATTTACAACATACATATTCAAATAGGCATATAAAAAACACAACATCAAAAATATATCAAAATACATCCGCTTAACCGGAAAATAGAGAAGGATACATAGCCTGCATCTTACCATCTCTCTCCCATGTAGCTTCATCCGGCCCAAAGTGCCTCCAATGCACTTTAACTTGCTTGATTTCTTAATTCCAAAGCATGAGCATATTTTAGTGCAAAATGCACTATGGTTTTGGATGTAACTCTCCTTTTGGTTTCATATACTTATTAATAAATGACACATGGAAAACATCATGGACTTTCACTGCTAGAGGCAGTGCAAGTCGATAGGCTACTAGTCCAATCCTCTCAAGAATATTGAAAGGCCCACAATAACAAGGTGCCAACTTCTCACATGATCCAATCCTCAAGGATCTCTTCTTTGGTTTGATGCACAAGTAAACTTATTCCCCAACCTAGAAACCCTTAAACACCCTATGTTGATATGCATAACTCTTATTCCATCTGTGCTAACATGTCTAGTACAATCAATACCTTGCTCGTTGGATCACTCCAATTGATAGGAGTATTAAAATTCCACCCATAAAGTGCCTAAAATGGACTCGCCTTCAAATTTTCCTAATACCCATTATTATATGAAAAATCCACAACTAGAATATGCTCTTCCCACTTTCTTTGTTGGATCATAACATGCATTCTCAACATGTTCTTCAAAACCATGTTTTCCCTTTATGTCTATCCATCTATCTATAGATGATAGGTTCTACTAATGGATAAATCCCAAGATATTTAAATAACTTTTCCCAAAACCTAGATGTGAACTTGGCATCTATGTTTGACACAATATTTTTTACAACACCATGCAACCTCACAATATCTTTGATGAAGACCTGTGATACTTCACTAGATGAATTTGTAGACTTCACTGGAATGAAGTATGCTACCTTTGTCAACCTATCAACCACAACCATAATAGAATCATGTTGTCTAGATGTACCTCAAAAACCAGTACTGAAATCCATGGAAATAACTTCCCATTTCCACTCTAGAATAGGAATAGACTATAATAACCCACCTAGATGCTTAAACTCTACTTTTACCTGTTGAAAATCCAAACATATCGCAACAAACTTTGCCACCTATTTTTGCAAATTCGACCAATGGTAGAATTTCTTAACCATTATCAATGTCTTCTAATACCCTCAGTGACCTGAATATGGTTTGACATGAACTTCCTACAAGATAATATTCTTGAGCTCGCTATTGTCTAGCACATAGGTCTTATCCCTAAATCTGACCAAACCATCTGCCCTAAGATGATAGTCCAGATCTTGTTCACCTATACCCTACTAATGTAACATGTGCTTAAGTTAGCTATACCTATCATCCTAATTTCTTTCCTGTAATATATGATCTTGTAATTTTGTTCCACATGAACTCATGACTGCTATGTGATTTACCTGCACTCTTCTACTAAAAGCATATGCAACCCTATTCTCTTAACCCTTGATGTACCTAATCTAAAAATTCAAACTCACTAATCATTTCCAAACGCCTAGCTTTCATGGCATTCAGATCGGGTTGGTTAAATAAGTGTCTTAATCCACTATGGCCACTCATCAAGATGAACTTCCTTCCAAGAAGATAGTGTCTCCATAGCTTTAATACATGGATGATAGCTACTAACTCAAGATCTTGCAACACATTGTTCTACTCATGCTCATTCAATTTCCTTGACTCATAACATACTAACTTTCCTTCCTACATTAGAAATCCACCAAGTCCTTTCTTTCAAGAATCTATACATACCACAAATTCTTTATCTAGATTTGCAATCTTTAATACCAGAGCATTCGTAAAAAAAAACTTCAACTTCTCAAAAAACACTACACATTCCTCTGTCCATTCAAATTTCTTTCCTTTTTGTTGCAATGATGTAATAGGATAGGTAATGAGAAAGAAGTTCCTAATGAACATCCCATGATAACCTACTAACCCCATGAATGATCTGAATTCATCCACTTTCCTAGGAGTTTCCCATTCCATGATAATTTTGACCTTTTCCAGATCCACTGCTATACCTTCCTTAGAAACCACATGCCCCAAATAATGAAACTTTTTATGAAAGAAGTTGCATTTACTAATATTGGCATACAACTGATTTTATATTAGAAATTTCAACATTGTTTCTAGATGTTCTGCATGATATTCCCCATTTTTAGAATATATCAATAGGTCATCGATGAATATAATCACAAACTTGTCTAGAAACTAACACAACACACCATTCATCAAACACATGAAAGTGGTTGGAGCATTAGTCAAACAAAAAGGAACTACAACAAACTCATAATTCCCATACCTAGTCCAGAAAGCAATATTGTAGATGTCCTCCCATTTGATGCATACATGATGATATCCTGATCTCAAATCAATCTTCAAGAATACAACTTCTCCCTTCAATTAGTGAAACAAGTCATCAATCCTAAGAAACAAATACTCATTCTTAATCATCACCTTATTCAAATGTCTATAATCAATATATAACCTAAGAGTTCCATACTTCTTCCTAACAAGCAACATTAGTTCACCCTAAGGTGACAAACTTGGCCTAATGTATCCCTTGTCAAGCATTTCCTTCAGATGCAACTTTATTGTGACTAACTCTGGAGTGCTCATTGTGTACGGTGCCTTTGATGTTGGTGCTACCCCTAGTACCAACCTAATATAGAGTCCACTTCCCTGTGAGCATCGTAACTCTGAAATATCTACTGCGAATACATCCTGAAACTGTTGTAAAACTAGTTACCTCTTCAATACCTTAGCATCCTCAGCATTCTTACCTTTATCAATGGAAATATGAACTAAAAACAATACACATCCTTCCCTGTGACTACGCTTTGCCTGCATAGTTGTAACCATTCTAACGGTTGTCGCCTTCTTCTTACCCTAGAATATTCTTTGTTATTCATTGTCATCCAAGCACTCAATTTCATATTCATAATAATCCACCTTAATCCTATTAAGATATAACCAATCCATTCGCAGGAGCATGTTGTATGATCCCAATGGAAGCACATTCAAATGCGCTGATGTAGGCATACCATTGAGATTAAATGCACAAGCTCTTACTCAATGATGAACTATTTTCTTGGTACCTATAGCCAACTGTACTAACCAAGATTTTGCATGCATTTCTTTATTAAAACCACACTTATCCACCAAGTCAATATGATATAAATATAGGTATATCCAAGGTCAATAAAAATATAAACATCTTGATCACAAATCTTACCTTCCATCTCGATAATAAATGTCTAATGATCAGCCTGCCTATTATCCAATGATGCATAAATCCGAGGAATACTCTGTGTAACAATCCCCACTATATGTGCCTCCTAATAACTATAAATCTATGCTCTGGCACCCTAATGTTGTGGGAAATGTCTCCTACGATGATCTATGCCACAAGTTCAACACTGTAAAGGATTCCTACCACCACCCCTATTCTTCTACTCATAATGAAGTCCCTATCCTCTATCAAATGCATTGGACTTCTTGTGTAGCACTGCATTCCCTTTTTTACCTGTTTCCAATAGTCTTCCTCCCTTCTTATCACATTTTCTCTTTGTCTTGTCATTACCTTTCCAATCCTACTTAGAATCAAACTTGCACTTCGGTTTCTCATAACAATTCTTCAATTTTCTGATGTCTTCCTCCATTGATCTAGGCTCATCAAACTTAATCCTATATTTGAATGATACTAACATCCCACTGATGAATATCTGAATCTTCACTTTCTCCTCCTTAAGATAAGACTCATACCTCAACAACTCAAGAATTTGCTAGTGTACTCCTCATCGGTCATATATCATATCTTCAACTAATAAAATTCCTTTTCCATGTCATCAAAGTACTTTCAGGAAAATAATTCTTCTTGAAAAGTATCTTGAATTCACTCAAATTCAACTCCTCTTTCAGAATGCCTCTGACATTCTTCACATCTTCCCACAAAATGTATGCTTTACCTTTAAGACTGAAGATAGATATAATGCCTTTCTTTTTTCCTAAATAGTCATGCAATCTAAAGAATTTATTCATCCCAAGCAACCAAGATTTTTCATCTAATGACTTTCTTCATTTCTCTATCAAATGCAGGTGTCTTTTATTTCTTAAACTCTTCTAGAAAATATTGTTTATCACTCATCCTATACGGGTGGTGATGTTCATGACCATATTGTCTCTCTGAACCAGAAATAGGATAGAACCCATGATCACTTCCCATATAGTCAGGTGTATCTATAAATCTTCCATCTATGAGTGTATCCTCTCCATCCTACCCGTGTCCTAATCGATACCTACTTCCATATGTGCCATTTGTCATTTCCCCCTATCATTTCCTATGGAGTCCCTCTTCGCATTTTCCTCTAATCTAGTGGAGAGATAGAGCTTACTTGTCAAGGCCTTTGTATTGTGACAATGTCGATTATGATGTGGATGCTTATGAATTTATATCCTTTCTTATATAAATATTTCACCTTGAGAATACCATGATGAGTCATTATGAATACCTCCCTAGATAAGAGGGAGTGTTGGAGAATGTAACTAGTTTTGGTCTTAATAATGCAAATCTATCATTAAATTATTCATTATAGTTATTCTATATTTGTTAAAGAATGATCTTCATGCTTAGAGTCAAAAAGAGTAAAAAAGAAAATGTATTTGAGTTATTTCCCATTTGGACATTTTAAAGAAAAAGAATTTGAATATTATTTTTTAGTCATAAGCCCACAATATGACCAAGTCAATCCTCCTTGGACAAATCATCCTAGTGACACCTATTCAACCCTCTTGGAAAGTTATGAATAAGAGACAGTTTGACCTCTTGGAAGGCTTATTTAATCATCACATCTTCAATTAGCTTGTACACCTAAACAAGAAGGAAAAAGGACGAAGTCTAAGGAGACAGAAACAAGTCAAGGGAGAGAGAAATCAAAATTTTCTACTCTATTTAAACTTGCACATGTGAAATTTTTGAGGTATTTTCTAAGATATTGAAGAGCCAAAATTATGCCTCTATTGTGGGGCCAAAATTCTGATTTTGACCAAAATATTAGAAGGTTTACCAACATTGAATTTGAGTATTGGAGGAGACCTGAAGGAGGGTTTGACTTGGTACCTTTGTAGCTACTTGGTCTTGGTATTTTCTTGGACATCTCTCACTTTGATATGATTCTATAAGAGAAGGATTGTTGAGTTTCCCCCTTGCGGGTTTTTCCTTGGCCTATGGCATATTTTCGAGTGTCCTTTGTCTCATTGTTATCTTTATATTTTGAACATTTATATAATTTCTTGAGGAAGAATATATATGAAGAAATAAAGAAGACATAATATTCACAAGTACTTATAAAGAAGAAGAATCAAGCCTTAATCTACAATGCACTTGATTCTCCAACATGAAAAGCTTGTGATTTTTTATTAGTCAAGGAAGTTAAATGAGCATGAAAATAAATCTAACTCATGACTTAGAGCCAACAACAATTGTTCATGCCCTAATGATGTGGATACATTATTCGTTTGGAAGAAGATTTTTGTTGATGTCAAATCATGGAGGGCTAAGATATTTATTCGATTAGACCAATTTAAATGCTATATAAGCCTGAAAGTTATCTTTAATCAACGAATTTTACTTTGAAATAAAACAGATTAAGGGAAAAGAAAACTAGGTAATATATGCACTTATTAGACTCCTACAAGTAGCTCACTAGGAAACAATGAGTACTTGTAAGTTTGACTTCAAGGAAAGGATCAAAGAGACATTGATACATGATAAACATTTCTAGCATGTGAAGGAATGCCTACAACAAGAACTAGAGGTAACAATAAACAAGGATTGCAATCGCACTAATGATGTTATATTGTTGTTTAAAGATAGATGGTATGTACTTTATATGATTGACTTGAATAATATCATAATATATGATTTTCATAAAAAACCTTATTATGGTAATCCTGCATATCAAAAAATGATGACAACCAACAAGAAATCATACAATTGGCAAGGATTGAAGAAGGAATTTGTTGAGTACATTTCTAGGTTCCTAGAATGTCAACAAGTCAAAGTAGAGTGCATAAACCTGACGATATTGTTATAACCAATCCCAATATCTGAGTGGAACTGAGAACCCATCTTCATGGAATTCGTCAAGGGGCTACCAAGGATTCCCAAAAAACATGATGCCATTATGGTGGTACTGGAAAAGTTGAGAATATAACCTCACTTTATTATTGTTAAATACACCCACAAAGCTGTTGATATAACTCATATTTTCATGAAAGAAATATTTATACTACATGGTATGCCCGAGACAATCATATCATATCGAGATGCCAAGTTCACTCCCAGTTTTTGGAAGGAATTTATTGTTCGTTTTGGAACCTAGCTAGCTTTTAGTACAACATATCAACCTTAGAAATATGGTTAAGCTTCACTGAAAATGAGCTCACTCAAGGCATTTTATGGTAGGAAATGTAACACTCCCATTAGCTAGGATAATCGACCGAACATAGTGGATCTTGGACCTAAAATGATAAAATAAATGGAGAAAAAAGTAATTAGTATTAGGAAGTATTGAAAGAATCCTAAGACATGTAAAATATCTATGAAGACTAGTAGATAATGTACAAATAATTCCAGGAGGGAGATCATGTGTAACTTGTGTTTAGACCAATAAATAACTCACTGAGAGTGGCATCTTGTACTAAGTTAGCACCATATTTTGTGGATCGTTTTATATTTTGGAAAGATTGGGACTAGTAGATTACAGATTTTCCTTATCACCCACAGTAAAAAGACATGATTGTTTCATATTTCCTTGCTAATTAAGTATGTATGTGACACTAATCATGTGTTTGATCGATCTGTGATACAGGTGGAACCCAAGGGATAATTCCAACCTGAACCACTGCACATCCTAGATGAGAGGTGAAACATGCCCTAGAATTGAGTAATAGAGTATGTCAAGCTACAATGGAAGCAATTTGGACACACTGAAGAAACCTAGGAATATGTAGAACAAATAATGGTACTTTACTCATTTTTGTTTAATGAATAAGTGGATGTAAGAGATGTAATTATAAAACTTGATTTTGTTTCTTTATTTTCATGCTTACAGAACATTGAGGATGATGTTCCCTTAAGGGGGAGGGGTTTATAACATCCACACCTTTCACTATTTTTGTGAAATTAATTATGATTTTGTATGCCAACATGAAAGCCGCCACTGGCTAAGTCGAATTCCCATGAAAACTTGAAAATGTTTTTCTTTAAATATACAAATTTTATTCCGTCCTAAAGGAAGGGACACACATATTGATGGTCTGATGGGGTGGTGATATTTTATGCCCTGAAAGTCCATGAACCTAGTCTAATTAAAAACAAAAGTTGGTAAAATTAATTTTAGAATTCAATTGCAAGCTAATCAAAGCCACATCTTGATAGATTTTGTATATGATGTGATTCAGGAAGAGTTGATTGGCCATAAATCAGTTATGTGATTTGATTAGGGTGGTGGAAGCATAAGGTGGTTCCAATTTCGATAACAAGAAGAATAGCCAAGTGCTTACCCTTAAATGCACGAAGGGATGTAGAGGAAAAATATAAATGCACACAACATAAAAGAGATTGTGGTTAATGTCTATGGTGGGATTTGGTATTTTATCATTCGTTGTGTGAGGGAGTTGTCTCTCCCTTTCTCTCCCTCTCCCTCTCCCTAAGTTCTAGTGCATAGTATTTATGTCATTCTATTGGGGGAAGGGGCCATTTCAGACCACTTGTGGATTGTGTAGAGATGTGGAGTGGTGATAGTAGCAGGAAAAGTAGTTGTGGAGTTGATTGTTGCACCTTGTGACTAATTTGAATTGCTATGAAATTCGGAGATATTCCATATGAATTGTTTGAGGCCACTAGACTATGTATCTAATATTAAGTGCTTAGTGGGAAGCTTAGTATATGACTAAATCATTGTATTTCTTGTTATATAGCTGATAAACCACTTGGACAAGGAAATCTGAGTATCTGTGGTGCTTGATGGAGAGTTGATAAATCACTTGGACAATGGAATGTAGTTTCTTATGGTGCTTTCTATGAAAGGATAGTTGATAAACCACCAAGCAATTGATTGAACCTATTGGACTGAGAATTACCTAATCAAGGCCCTAAGTGAATCCTTGTGAATGATCTAAAAGGAGTGAGTGGGACACTGTGGTGCTTACTACCATAGGGTAGTTGATAAATCACTTGAATAATAGACTCCACCCACTCAGTTCTTACCAAGCATTGGTGTGAAATATTGTTGGGCAAACATCTCCTCAAACCTTGGATCCATCTTGGGGATGGTTAGTTTCTATATTTAATGCATTTTAGTGTGATATTCTTAGAATAAATTCAGGTTTTATTATATCATGACAATATTAAAGGGTCTATGCATAGAGCTAGAATACACTTTTTAGCGAAGTGACAACGTGTTTTGGTGAAAAAAGGGAGCTTAATTGAGCCATTTTAAGCGCTTGATCAAGCAATTTTTAAGCACTCAATTGAGTTGCTTATGGGCTTAGACATAGCTCGATTGAGATCCTTCGTAATTCGAGTGAACAAAGGAGCTCAATCAAGCCTCTATTTGGCATTAAAAGTCGTAGTCGCATTCTAGAAAGCCATTTTTTAGACCGTAAGGCAAATGACGACTCAACCGAGGCATTTAACTACCTGACCAAGGGTTTTGGACATGGAGCAGTGACCCCACGAACATTCCCGAAGATCAAACGACCCACTCTATGCAGGCCAAGGTAAGTTTACTATCATTTTTTCTCTATTTGAATAATTGTTTCTTGCAAAAAAGATAAATTAATTTGAAATGAAAACCCACCATACAAAAACCATAGAAAAAACCACCAAGAAAACCCTTAAAAAAAAATTAAAAAATAAAAAATAAAAACCTGTAAAAGCATCAAGAAAACCTTTGAAAACCAAAAAAGAGGAAATGTGAATATGGGTAACAATTTTCCTTATTTTTTTGCCTTTTCATTTTTTAGGTATCTGACAACATTTTCATTGTAAGCATTAGTTTTTCTTTAAACATTTTTTAGATAAAAAAGTATAGTATTACACACAATTTGTACTAATTTTTCATAAGTTTTTCTATTAGTATTAGTTCTTCCAACACTTATTAACTATAGCACCCTAATTTCGAAAAGAGTTTTCTATTTTTGCATTTTCGCCCAAAAACAGCCTAGAAAACCACAAAAAACCACCAAGAGAACCCCTGAAAACAACAAAAGTAGATAATTTAGGATTTAATTTCTTTTTTTCATTTCATTGAATACGTTTTTTAATAATTGCAATGTTAGCATTTTTATTATGATTTTTTCTTGATTATAAATGCTAAAAACTTTATTTTCTAATTATTTTATGTTTTGAAGTTTTTCTTAGGAATTTAGTGAAATAAAATTTTAAAATATTTTGATTTTTTGTTATTTCAAATGTATTTCAAATTTCAAACAATTCTGACAAAAAAATATGCCCAAAAAAAACTCCAAAACATAAAACAACCTAAACTATAACCAATAAACAAACAAATTATGAGCCTAACCTAAACTATAACCAATAAATAAACAAATTATGAGCTTAGTGAATATGGTTGCGACAAACCATTGTTTATCAAATAAGAAATTTTATTTCACTTTTTATTTTTATTTTTAAATTTAGATTAAATTTATATTTTAAATATTTTTTAATAAAAAAATATAGTACAATTAGTTTTTAGAAATTTATTACTTAAATAAAATATTAGCGTGTAAGTTAAAAATCCAAAACAAAAAAAAAAATGGTAAAGATATAAATATATATATATATATATATATATATATATATAACCAAAACATGAAGTTTATATATAATATAAACTATAACATTAACAATTTAACATGTTGAAATATATTTATATATATATAATATATATATATATATATATATATATATATATAATATATATATATATAATTATATATATATATATATATCATCTCTCTCTCTCTCTCTCTCTCTTTCTCTCAAACACACACACACACATATTCAAGTTTCAACAATGCATCATTGATAGATACATTAAATCCATGATGAAAAATGCATTTCAAGTGAATAAAAGCCAATAAAAGCATTTTGACTCTTTTCTAATTTGTACGATATCATTCATTTTGTAGTGTGCTGTACCAAACATTGTCTTCATGTACTTGCACTTAGTACATGTCATGTGTCAAAGTCAAACATTATAAGAACTTAAAGTCTATTTGGAGTATTTGGTTGGTATGAAATTTTATTAGTTTTTCAAATAGGTTTATTTCAATTTTTTCCATATATATTTACATATTTATTCCTTATGAATAAAATGTATTATGTAGAAATGGGAAAAAAGGAAAAGGTATATTTAATCAATTCTTTCGATTGTGTTTACATGGAACTCAATACTTTGGTTGATAAATTATCAAAAAATGGACACGAAAGTTTAGGACCTCAGATTAGATTATTCTACTTGACTTTAGAAATGTTTTTTTGTCAACATTCTTTCTAAGTAAACATTTTTTTCTTGGATTAGTTTATATGTATCATATGTAATAGTTTGGTATTATATTTAATACTTTAGTCAACTTTTTTTTTTTATTAGTTTATACATGCATTGAATATGTATTACATGTAATATCAAGATCCATATCCTATACGCCCCCCAACCGCATGCTGTAGGAGTGTATGGGGATCTGCTATACATGGTTGGGCTCGTGGTTGATCACATAGCCCAACCAGAGTCCATCTTCCACTCGTAGATCCTAGCTTTGACACCAGTCAGAGTGTCAAAGGCAGTGTTTTGTATGTATTGACGATCATATTTCAGATAGTGTACCATCTTCACTTGCTATAGATGCATTTTTAAATCCTCTTTAAATGTGTTTATGCCTTGAAATTGCCTTTAATGTTTAAATAATCTTCAACTTATGTGTTTGAATTTAATGTATATGTTGTTATGCTTCTAGTTTGTTATATATATATGTTAAATTATGTTTATGATTTGTAGAACCTCAATAGAGTGAAGTTGAGAATCATTGTAATTACATATATGAATATACGCAGTTAAATGTGGTTCAAAATAATTTATTTCCATATTTTTTTTTATTTTGTACAAATAATGATCTAATTATTTTGAATTTGAATGTGTTATATTGCAGTCCTAGATTATAGATGAGTACTTTAAGTAATGAAGCACACATAGGATTTATGATGGTAGTTAGAATGGATAGTTTGTATATTTTCAGGCTCATTTCATAGGGCACATTCACATGTGATACAAATTTTGTATATTTTCATACAGGGACAATTTATGGATATACATGAACATTATTTCAGGTTATGGATGCTTATTATTTCTATTTATGAATATTCATGTAACATTTGTAATTTTTATATATTTTCATATGGACAGTTAATTAATACATTCATTATTTTAGTTTATTGATTTTTATTAATCTTGTTTATGGATGTTCACTAATTTCTAAGTCTATGGATCTCTTAATTATTTTCAGTTTAAAAATATTTCTATATAGTATAATTTTTATTGAAAAATATAATAATTTTTATTTCCAATTTCATAGGCTAAGAAAATAAGTACAATCTTAAGTTATGTTGCAAGTCACTTTGATAATTAAAATGAACTAAAATATATGATGCTGATTCGATCTCCACTCTCTCTTTCTCGTTAAATTCAATTTGAAAGATGCCTCATAAGCAACAATTAAATTTTATTAAATTTTATTTCTTTTGAGGTCATCTACAAGAATTAGTCATAACATGATATTTAAGTCATATGTATTGGAATTTAATATACCAAAAAACAATTAATGATATATGTTTCTATAATTTTATATAATTAAATATGAACTTTCTTAAATTACTTGTCTATCTCAAGGTTCAATTAAAAAATAAAGATGAAATTGAAATAAGTTTTATTAAATTTTATTTCCTTTGAATTCATCTACAAGAGTTTAGTCATAACATGATATAAGTGCAATCTTTCTATGATGCAAGTCATTTTGATAGTTAAAATGAACTAAAATATATCGTGTATCAATTTAATATTGAGCATGGAAAGAATTACAAATATGCTTCATATTGGTTTGTAGAGATTTCATTTTAGCGCAACCAACATGTATGCTATTACAATAGTTTTAAAAATAAATTACTTGAATTCTAAAGTCATCCATATTATAATTCAAAAAATCATATATAGAAAATTTTGTGACATACCCATATACAATTGCATGCCCACCTCTTTTAAGTATATTTTAATCAATTCTTTATCTTATATTTCAATTAAAAAACACAAATAGGATTAAATTAAATTTTGTTAAATTTTAAAAGATGTCTTGTAAACAACAAATAAGTTTTATTCAATTTTATTTCTTTTGAGGTCATCTACAAGAGCTTAGTCATAACATGATATAAGTAAAATCTTACTATGATGCAAGTCACTTTGGTACTTAAAATGAACTAAAATATATCATGTATCAATTTAATTTTGAGCAATGAAAGAGTTACAAATATTCTTCATATTGACTTGTAGAAATGTCTTTTAGTACAATCAACATGTATGTTATTACAATTATTTTATTTTAGGTCCATATAATATTAGTGTATACCCAATATTGTTATTGGTGTGCGCAATAGAATACCAATATTGTTATTGTTGTGACCTTAAATTATTATTGTTATTTAGGCCCTAATTATATTCTGACCCTTTACACTTCTATATATACCAAAGAGGTCATGTCATTTTTATCATCCAAGAATTGTTCATTTATGTGATGTAAACATAGGTTGCCCCATTGAAGAGGCCTATTTTCAATTCATTGATCTATATTTTCTAATTTTTTGTGTTCTGGTTATATAGCATTTGGTATCAAAGCCTTGGATCCTAGGGTTTTGGAATTTTTTATAGAACCTTTTTTTTGGTGAAGCTTCAAAAGTTGAAATTTTGACCATGTCAATAAAAAAACCTTTATGAACATCATACAAAAAATTTAGAACTTTGTTCAATATTTATGGTTCATGAAATTTATAGATTTTGTATACTCCAAAATTCAATCTCAAATAGATGATTAAGGGAAAATAATCATAACTATCATTTTAGATATCGAAATTGAATTTCGTAAACTTTGGTTGAAATAGAATGGAATTTTGTTTCTGGGGTACTATTTTTTAAGGATGAAGGTTGAAACAATGACATGTAGCATTTCATACATGTTTGCTTTACTGAACCAATCCATAAGAAGGTCATCTTGGGAGATTTGGTCCAAATTTAACTTGAAGAATCCAATCACAGTATAACTTGTGGGTTTGGAATGAGGAAACAAAGGGATACTATGTGATAAAATTTCAGAATTCTGAAGCCGAAATCATAGAGATATAGCAGTTTCAAGATCAACCTATCAACAAGCTCAAAATCAAGCCATAAAAGGCGTGCATTTTAAATATTGCGTAAATTTTGCTTGGAAAATCAGTTTGAAGTGATTCAAATATCATAGCGAAGCATATATATATCATTTATTGGTTCCAAAATTAATCTCAAACAAATAATTTATACAGCCATTAATCCCTTCGAAATATCTACAATGATGCATCAAGAAGAGGAAGAAAGACAACATGACATATCAAAATTGCAAGAACAAGTGCAACAATTTTCGCTCTGACAGAGAGAAACCAAGAATGAATTGAAATAAATGATGAATGTCAAGATGGATGGTTTAAAATCATAAATCAAAGGCTACATGGACAATTTAAAATTAAAGATGAAAGGTGACATGGACAATTTAAAAGAAAACATCAAAGGCTTGAAAGAAGGTTTGACAAAGTTTCTAGGAGAAAGGCTTCCTTGTGGTGATAAGGTATTTCAAGAATATCAAGATGAGAACAAATTAAATTTGAATCATGATTTTAGAGACACTAACTTTGGGTTGAAGACTAACCATATTCCAAAGATCGATATGAAGCAGTTTGATGGCAAGGATCTGGTAACATGGATACTACAGATGGAGTCATTCTTTGATGTACATGATGTGAAACATACAAAAAAGGTCTGCATTACTTCTTTATATTTAGAACCTAATCATTTTGTGTGGTATTTATGGATTTTTTCTCATAAAGCACTTGTTACATGGCCAATATTTATAGAGGAATTGATATCACATTATGAGGGTACAAAGAGAAACACCTCCTTTAGCCAATCGATAAAACTCAAACAAAAAGGCTTAATGACAGAGCACGTTGAGTACTTCCAAATATTAAATATGAAGGTAGTTAATATTCTAGAGGAGCATATTATTGATGTCTTCATAGGGACTTTAAAGGATAACATCCAACATGAGGTTCACCTTCGAGAACCTAACCTATTGGAGAAGACATTCTGGGTGGCAAGAAAACATGAAAGAAAAATTATGGCAACGAGGAAGTCTACCACTCACTAATGTGAAAGTATTCATGCTTCTATCCTCCCATAACCTATAAGGTTGAAACCACAAAAAATTGAGGAAGAAAGAGAAGAATGAATTTTTTTATGGTTGTGATATAAAATACACTTAACGTCATAAGTGTGTCGAGAAGAAATTATGACATAGGAGGAAGAAAAGGAACACGAAACGTCAAAAGAAGATGGTTTACTCCAGGAACCAACCTAAAATAAAAAGGAAATTAATCTGACCATATCTTGTAATGCATTGACAGGAATTACCTCTCCTCAAACTCTTAAGATAGAATAATATATTAAGAATAAAAAGGTAATAGTGATGATTTATTCAGGTAATATGCATAATTTTACTCATTGTAGGATAGTTGAGGAATTGAATTTCTTTCCATATCCAACACCTTAGTGTAAAGTGATGGTTGCAAATGGAGGAAATATAAATCTCTTAGGGAAGTGCCATAATAACAATCTAACCATGAGGGAATGCGTATTGAATAGTATAATTCTTTCCATTCCAATGGGTTGTGTTGATGTTGTATTAGGAGTTTAATCGTTACAATCTTTGGGGACAATAACCTTTAATTTTCAATAAATTTTCTTGAAACGTTTCTAGGAAGGGAAGGAAATTGAATTAAGGGGTATCTTAGGGAAGTTAGGGAAGATAATTAGCTCTAATGGAATGAAAAACATTTTGAGGAAAAACAACAAGGTGTCATTGCACAATTATTTCACTAGATGTTCAAACATCTAAATATCCCATTTCTCCATATATCCAAAGGTTGCTTGACAATCATTCCAAGGTATTTGAGTCTCCCAAGGGTCTCCCACCTATTTGTGATCATGATCATGCTATTCTATCTTGGAAGTGTTACTCCAAACATCATACCATATAGGTATCTCTATGCCTACATGAATGAAATTGAACATATGATTGTAGAAATGCTAAAGGCTGGTGTAATTCAACTTAGCCAAAGTTATTTTTATGCTCAAGTAGTATTGGTACACAAGAAGGACAGATCATGGCATATGTGTTCAGATTATAAGGAATTCAACAAGTTGACTATTAAAGATAAATTTCCCATTCTTGTCATTGATGAATTGTTGGATGAATTACATGGAGCAATTTACGTCACCAAGCTGGCTCTTCATTCAGGATATCATCAAATTAGAATGAATTCTAAAGACATTCAGAAGAAAACATTTATAACTCATGAAGGTCATTATAAATTTTTGGTCATGCCTTTTGGCCTTATTAATGGACCTTCCACATTTCAAGGTTTGATGAATTCCATTTTCAAACCCTTCCTTTCAAAATTTGTCTTAGTATTCTTTGATAATATACTAATCTACAACAAGTCTTGGAAGGATCATGTTAACGTGTTGACAAGGTGCTCAAACTATTGAAGGAGAAACAATTTTATGCACAAACCTCCAAATGTTTCTTTGGGTTCCACAAGGTGGAATATTTGGGACATATTGTATCTCATGAGGGTGTTAAGATAGACCATAATAAAATAAAAATCCATCAAGGAATGGAAAATATACACAAAACTAAAGAATCCTTAATAACTTCTTAGGTTGACAAGGTATTATCACAAGTTTATTAAGAATCATGGAAAACTATAAACACCACTAACAACATTACTAAAAAAAAATGGAATTTTTTGGAATATAGACGAAACAAAGTCCTTTGAACGTCTTAAAGAGGCAATGTGCCAAGCTCTGGCCTTACCTGCCCTAGAATTGACAAAAACCTTTATTGTGGAATGTGATGCCTCGAGAAATGTAATTGGTGTTGTTTTAATGCAAGAAGGCAGACCCATTGCTTTTGAAAGTCATCCAATCAAGGGAAATTATTTACACAAAACTATTTATGTTAAGGAAATGTTGGAAATAGTACATGCATTGAAGCAATGTCACCCTTACCTAATGGGAATACACTTCAGGGTAAAACATATCTTGATAGTATTAAACAATTTTTGGAAAAAACATTATCTTCAAAAGAGAAACAAAAATGGGTCACAAATATGTTGGGTTGTGACTTTGCAATCATCTACAAAAAGGGAAGAAAAATGTTGTTGGAGATGTACTCTCAAGAAGCGATGAGGATGTGGAAGCATTGATCTATGCCATTTCTATTATCCAACCTTATTGGATAATTGAAGCAAGCGATGAAGGAAAGAATGATGAAGAGGTATTGACACTCATTCAAAAGTTGTAGCAATATCCTAGTACATCTCATACATTTATCTGGAAAAATGATTCATTATGGTACAAACATCACTTATATCTATGTATGAACTCCCAACTCAAACAAAATATTCTTTTAGAATTCCACCCATCCCCTTTAGGACGGTACTCATGATTTTTAAAAACCTACAACAAAATAAAGAAGAATTTTTTTTTATGCCCTTAAATATGATATTCAAAATTTTGTGGTAGAATGTTTGGTTTTCCAACAAAATAAAGTTGAGACGATTAAGAACCCAAGTATGTTACAACCTTTAGCCATTTCAAGTCAGTGTTGGGAGGAGGTATCAATGGATTTTATCATAGGTTTACTCAAGTCCAAAGGAAAGAGTGTCATCATGGTGGTAGTTGATAAACTTACCAAGTATGCACACTTTTGTCCACTATCTCATCCTTTCAAATCTAGTATAGTTTCTACTGCATTTATGGAAATAGTTCAAAAGCTACATGGAAACCCAAAGATTATTATAAGTGACAAAGATCCAATTTTCACTGCATATTTTTGGACAGAAATATTTTCTTGTCTTGGTACTCATTTAGCTCATAGCTCATCTTATCATCCTCAATCTGATGGGAAAACTAAGGTAGTGAACAATGTTTGGAAGGGTATCTTCATTTCTTTGTATCTGATAAACAAACACAATGAGTTAAGTTGTTACCTGTGGTAGAATGGTGGTATAACACTTCCTTCCATTCCATAAAAAAGATGACCCCATTTATGGCACTTTATGGATATCATATGTCGTCTGTCACATCATATTTACTTGAGAAAATTATAAGGTTGAAGCAGTGGAAGATCAAATCAAGCATCCACAAAAAATACTCCAACTCTTAAAATATAACCAGTCTCTAGTGCAAAAGCGAATGAAACACCGGGTAAGCCAACATCACATTGAAATTATTTTTTACATAAGCGATTGGGTATTTTTACAGCTACAATCATACAAACAAATGTCCTAAAGAAATCTAAGAAGGATAATAAATTATCACTGAAGTACTATGGTCATGAAAAGGTGTTGCAAAAACTTGGTACTATGGCATACAAATTTGAGCTACCTACATCTTCTCGAGTACACTTAGTTTTCCATTTTCATGCTTAAAGAAGTTTATAGGTGATGAGTGTCTAGTTCAAACAATACTACTAGAACTTGAAGAATAACGAAAAATTATATTAGATCCTGAAGAAGTCATGAAAACAAGAACCTGACACCTACAAAATTGATCAATTCTAGAGTATCTCATTAAGTGGAATAACTTACCTACTGAACATTCCACATGGGAGGATGAGAACTTTATATAGAAGCATACAAAAATACTCAAGCGTTGAAGACAACACTTTTTTGAAGGAGAGGGGCATGTTAGGTCACTATAATATTAGTGTGACTTCCATATTATTATTGTTGTGCCACATGTAGTCCCGATATTGTTATTGTTGTGCCCCATAGAAGCCCACTATTGTTATTGTTGTGCCCTTAAATTATTATTGCTATGTAGGCCCTGATAATATTGTTACCCTTTAGACTCTTATATACAAGGAGGTCTTATCATTCATATAATCCAATAATTTTTCATTTATGGAATGTAAAAGGACATTGCCTCCTCGAAGAGGCTTATTTTCAAGTTGTTGATCTATCTTTTCTTTTGTTTTGTGTTTTGGTTACATAACATTTTAAAAATAAATTATTTGAATTATAAAGTCATCCATATTATAATTAAAAAAACTATATATGGAAAAAAAATTGACCCACCCATATATCATTACATGGCTAACTCTTTTAAGTATATTTCAATGAATTCCTTATCTCAAGGTTCAATTAAAAAACAAAAATATGATTGTAAATTTTTTTATTCAAATTTAAATTATGCCTTGTAAACAACAAATAGATTTAATTCAATTTTATTTCCTTTGAGGTCATCTACAAAGGCTTAGTCATAACATGATATAAGTACTTGTAGAAAATCCTGTAGATTCAGAAGCTCATGCAATCTACTAAAGCATAGGACAAGAATCTACTTCTACTTTCAACCAGCAAAAGCCAATATATTGATGAAAACAATATGAACAAGAAGAAGATAAATCAATGGCACATAACACAAGATGTAATTAGGGAAAGCCACTACTCATTTCCACTATCTATATTGCATATATCATAAATATGAGTGAAGATACAAATCTTTTTCTCAGTAGAAAATTTCCGCACAAGTATGCTCAACTCTCTCAGCTCACAAGCTAGCTCTTTGCCAATACTTAGGCAATTCTACGGCTCTCCAAGCCCCTAATATCTTGTGTAATTAGTAGGATGAATAGCCCATATTTAAAGGGAATTCATGCTTCCAAAACTGTGCAATACAAACATGGGATCAATCTTTCATGCATGCATGATATTTAAACTCCAATAAATAATACATTTGATAGTACATTGTTCTTGCACTCTAGTCTCAATTGGGTCTTTCTCATTATGGAAATTCATGAGTTTTTTATGAGGGAATACTCAGTTAACTAGAGTGATACTTATGGATGCACTAGTGCACCAACTGACTATTAACTCTCTATTAGCTCCACAAACAGTTTGGAACTAATTTAACTGAACTTAACTCGGTAAACTGAGTGATCTAATTTCCAACAAAATTTAAACTCATACTAGACCCCTATAACTTAGGGATAACAAATACATGACTACAGAAAGACTTCATGTTGGCTTGAGAGGTCCTAACCTAGGTTCAGAGTTAGCTGCGCCAACCAACAAAACCCTAAACTACTGGCCCTTTCAACAACAACCCACGTAGCGCAGGCTGCAGTCCCACCCAGAGTAGTATCAGGGGATGGAAGAACCATGTTTCTGTGACCAGAGGTCTATGTGAGGGGTTTATGTTACTTCTAGGTATTTATCCCGAACTTCATGAATCCTAACCCTTAGAATACATAACTCATAGTAACTTACAAAAACCATAATCTAACCCTTCGTGGAACACTTAAACATTCATAATATCGAGTAAACATGTAGATCTACCACTTTCGTTCATCAATTAAGTATATCTTCAGATAAATGCAGAAAATAGAGCGAATACACATAAATTTCATAAGTAAATATAAAGTCACGGATACTCAATTATTTCTCCAAAATAGCATTTATTAGATATAATCCTTTTGTTAAAAACTCTTCTTCCCTGCACACACAGCTGTAGGGGCCCACACACTCAGCTTGTGGACTTAGCAAGGTCTCTATGCACACAGATGCAAGAGACTTCTCCTTTTCCTAAGTACAGGAAATAGAATTTTCTACCTCAAACTATTTACCCATGTAAGGACTCTGGACACCACATATCTCCACAATGGTATGATATTGTCCACTTTGGGCCTAAGCCCTCATGGATTTGCTTTTGGACTTACCCCAAAAGGCCTCATACCAATGGAGATATTTGTCCATCCTTATATACCCATGATCCTCCCCACTTCTAGTCAATGTGGGACAATTGGTCGTATACCCAACAACCCATACATTGATCTTCTTTATATAGCTTCCTCTTTTACAATACCATGGAACACAAACCATGGGTGGGTCACAAATCATCTTATCTTCTAACAACTAAAGATCTAAGCCCCTTTTGACTCATATGTCCTTCGTACTCCTCTCCCTCAAAATGTGGAAAATTTACATAAATAACAAAAATGATTACAATATTTATTCCAAGGGGCCCTATCCCAAAAGGCCCCCAACACAACTTCATGACTTGTCCTCGAGTCACTCTATTGGTAGCACCTCGATCTTTGCCTGCGACTCACTAAGCTCAATCTAGAAATCCTGCAAGTCTGTTCTTCCCTGTGTAACATCTTGACACCCTTCCTCAACCACTTTTTCAGTGGTTAGGCCTTCAACTGCAAAGGCCATGGTCCTTTGTGTCTGTTTCATCCCTTTGAGCTTGCTCTGTACTTACAGAGTCAACTGAGTGGCCTCATATGCCAATGGTTATGTCCATGAAGATATGAGCACTTCTTTGTGACGCAGCTCATCAACTTTAGTCTGAATGAGTTTTCCTTCCTGTAATTAGGGGGCTCAAGTTCACATTGTTGACCTAATTTTGTCAAACTCTCTATGCTTTTCCCTAATGTTTGCTCCAATCTTTTTCAGAGTTGGATCTTCCTATCGCGAGGTCCATAACTCCATGGCCTTATCGAACAGCTCAGTGAATCCCTTCACTGCATCTTCCAAGGTGTCCATTCCTTCTTTGGTAGTAGCGCTATGCTGCTCTTAGACTTCAAGAAGGGTAGTGGATTGCAGCTTTAGATGTAACTCTGGAATTTTCAATTGTAGCTTAAACCTGACTCGTCGAATTTCATCCATATATGCTTTAACTATAATGGCCAACTTTCAAATTTTCTCTGTGGAGGCCACTTCTGCTAGGATATTGAGCTCTAGAAGCTCACTGCAAGCCTATGCAATAGCTGCTTCTAGTAGTTGGCTGCGTGTTGTGACCTCCTCCTTTTACTTTAGGGCTTGCACCTTCTCCTCAAATATCTATTAGTTTATGGTCTTGACCTCATTCATGACCAGCAATGCGCATTGCTCCCCATACAGAAATTACCT
>APFE030098846.1:72124-86710 GCA_000404065.3 Pinus taeda | reverse complement strand
GCTGGTTATCAATCATTATTAGGTAGAGGTGGTGATTTAACTTCCACAAATTTTTTTAGAATATTCCCAATAGTAGATATAAATGGAGATTTATTTTTAAAAAAATTATGCATTTTTGTCTTTTTAATTAATAAATTAATTAAAAAACATTCAAAATAACTATTGGATTGATGGGTGTTGTACTAGTGCTAACATAGCTATATAAATTAAATAACTAGCTACTAGACATAAAAAAATATTCAAAATAACTATTGGATTGATATATATTAGTCCTTAAACATAGATATATATTATATTTAGTGAGTAAACACTAATAAACATATATCCATAATAAGCATAACCCACTTTACCATGGAGATTCTTACTCTGTAAATAAGCTTTATATATCACCCATAAACAAAGAAAATAACTACTTTAGAGATATATCTCTTTGATTTATATATAATACTATGAATATTTTATTAAATTTTGTCGCCCAACTACATATCAAAATAAATCTATACTAATTTAACACTCATTATAATATAAAATAACTAATTTAATTAAAATATATGCATTTACATCGAACATGATTCCTATGGAATCTCGTGATTGACATTCAAACCACAAGCTGTTTTCCCCACCAAATAGATAGGATGTTGCCTTCATTATTAAAGCACATTCAGTTTGCAGTATCGCTATTTAAAAACACTGGGAACGTATGTGCAGTCATCGGCCTTCAATCATAAGTCATCTTCATCTTCTTTGAGAGGGTAACCTCGATACTCCATTGCTAAGTCGTCTCTGAGTGCTGCAATCTTGATTCTGATATCTTTTTTCTTTTCCTCATTTTCGCCGTTCATCTGTTCCTTCAATCGTTTAATTTTGCCTCTTATAGGATGAACCTGAATTATAAGTTTAGAAGTATTATAAGGGTTAATATAAAGGAAAAAAAAATTGATTCTAAATTTTTACAATAAAAAAATTTGATGATAAATTTTCAGAATATTTAAAAATCTAAAAATCAAATAATTCAACTCTTTTATATAAAATAAAAAATATTCCTAAAATCTACCATCCATCTGCTGAACTTTTACCTTACGATAAGGCCAACGTTGAATGTTATGTTCGCGGCAAAACTCCTTCAAAAAAGTCGAACATACTCGAAGTTTAGCGCATGCATCGTCTTCTGTTACATGGAAACATTTTGCCACCTCTAACATTTGCATTGTTGCTGTTCTCTGCCTCTGCAAATTATTTAACGGGTGGTGAAGTTGAGTCAAAGCCAAGGAATATAACATACGCCAGAATTCGTTAATTATCGCTGTACATTATTACCTGAGCGGCGTATTCGGTTCTGGGGGTATAAGAGGAAGGCAGTGGCTTTGTCTTGTTGCCTGCAACAATTATTCAAAAGCTGATGAGTTCACATTAATTTCTCTGCACATTTGGGTTACAAGGCCCAAAGCTTTGGTGATTTAGAATCTTACCGACTTTCTGTTTTTTCACTTTCTTGCCGCCATCCGTATTTAACACAAATGAGTCATAACGAAGCACATAACCTTCGTTTCTGCGCATATCTTTATAGCGTGCTATAAACAGTTTTACATTTTCTGCGTTTTTGGTTGGAAACCTGAGAAACAGGAATACATGTTCTCGAGTTTTTGTTGAAAATTGGTTGAATAATTTTTTATCAAATCATAATTTAATTTCTTAGAATAATATGATATCTTATCATTTTAAATTTCATATTTAGGCAATTGTAATCTTGTTTCAAATATTTTTCCTGACCCATTCTATAATGTTAATTAGATAATCGATGTTTTAAACTCTCAATTGTGGTTCATTTTTTCAGAATTTTATGAAAAATTAGAAATTGAAACTTTCATTATTTAATTAATAGATTTTGAAAAATATTTGAAATATTCCATCACCATAATTAAAAATTTAATTAAATAATTCCTTATAAATTCACTGTAAACTATTTTAAAAAAAATAACAAATTCTTATAAATTTTAAACAAATTTACTAGAAAAATAATCCTTTCAATCATAACGAAATAATAAACTAAACAACTTGTTTAATAAAGTTTAAATAAATATTCAAAATTATGGCTCACTCAATTATTTCAGAGTTCAGGCTACCTTGACTCCTTGAAATAATAAACTAAACAACTTGTTTAATAAAGTTTAAATAATTGAAAGAATAACTTCTACGTAAATCACATGTAAATAGACATGTGATTTACGCCGAAATTATTCTTTCACCTATTATGAATCACAAAATTCTTAATATAACTAAAATTTAAATAAATATTCAAAATTATCACTTACTGAATTATTTGAGAGTTCAAGCTACCTTGACTCCCATCATCAACAGAGAGCCTGCTTTCGGTAACAGCATGTCTGGGTTCACCCTTTAATCCATGAATTTCCAATTTTAAGTCTTGCAACCCTATGTATGTAACCACACACATTCTCTTAACTTTTGTTATTTTTAATTACATTTATTTTTATTCAAAATCAATTAAATATAAAAACATTTACTTTCAATTTACTCGGTAAAACTTCGTGTTATTTTCAGTTATATTTTACTTATATATTTAACAATAGAAAATAAAAATATTTATTTTCAATTAATTTTTTTATTTAATTAAATTTTAGTTAATTTTCTCACAAAATAACAAAATAAATCACTTTCAATATGAATTACCAAAAAAAAAAATAAAAACAACAAATAAACTTTTTATCCTATAAAATTATATTTTTCCATATATTTACAATTAAATATAAAAGCATATTTCAATTTAAACATAATAAATTTATATTTATTATATAAAAGCATATTTCAATTATATTTATAATATATATATATATTTTATATTTATATTTATTGAAAAATGTTTAAATAATGTTATTTAATATTTAAATAAATTGTTTTATGTAACTACCGAGTTTATTGTTAGAAATCAAAATATTTTATTAGTTATATAAATTATGTTTTAGTGGATGAATTGTGAAGGTTGCCTAAGCTACTTCAGAAGTAGTATTTTGAGTTTAGATTTGTGGAGTATTTATTGGCTAATTAATTTTAAATATTGTGTTTTATTTTGTTTTCAAATCAATAAAATAGAAATATTTAAAAAGTAAATATGAAATACTATGTAAAGATTATATTACTTAACTAATAATTAAGTTCTAGTGTTTAATATTTATTGGTTTTTAAATGATTATATTACTGAGCTAATAATTAAGTTCTAGTGTTTAATATTTATTGGTTTTTAAATTTTATATTCATTTGGGTATGTCTATCGAGATTACTAGGACTATTATTTTTTTTTATTGGTTTTTAAATTTTATATTCATTTGGGTATGTCTATCGAGATTACTAGGACGATTATTTTTAAATAAAAACCAATTATGGTAGTGTTTGAATGATGGTGGATTAATTTATTAATTTAACAATTTAATTAAGTTATTCTATAGTGTTTAATATTTATTCATTCCTAAGTACAGATTAAGTTATTGAATTAATAATTTAATTAAGTTATTTTATGGTCTATAATATTTAGACATTCTTACTAAAATCTTAACACTTTTTTTTAACAAAATTTGAGGTTGGAAAGGTTTGTTTTGATGGTAAAAGTGAAAATAAATTCAAAACCATCCCAAAAAAACATTAGAACATCCAAAATCCTAAAATTCTTTCAGATTTTCAAAAATTCTATAATTTCCAAACAAAAATGAACACTTTTAAACCAAGTTATCTATCTATATAAGACTTATGTAAGGTAACAATGTAAATATTTTCTAATTGATAGTAAAATAAGAGCTTAAAAATACAACATAACATATAAATAAATTTACTAGTAAATTTGTGCACCCACCGTTTGTATGAATAATCCTGCGCAGTATCTGGCATAATTGACACTGACCAGTGCTAGTGGTCGTTCTGAGGTTCGAATTGAATCCCCAGTCCAACGCATATTTCGAGAATATTGGCGGAATCCATCCACTGGAGTTGGGTTCTGGCGCATGTTCCATACTGTGGCGGGCCATCTCCTCTACTTCCGGTAGCCCTCCCGGCTGCTTGAACTCATTATTTGGAGGCATCGTGTTGGATGGTCCAGCTCCATAATCTCCACCGCCGCCATCAGGTACATCACCTGTTGCAGCATTATCGCTATAATCGTCACCCTCCCCTTCATCATCGTGGGAAGTCCCTGAATTTTCAACCATTTTTGAAGTAGTGCACTAATTAACAGCTCAAATGAGTTATTATCTCCTTTGAAACTTCGCACACAAATTAACTACTGCTGTATTGGATGTCAGAATGGACATGCATTGGAAAATTCACCAGCCAGTCGATTGTAGCTCACGTAAGTTAAAATATGATCCTGAGGTATCCGAAATATTAATTCTACATTGTTGAATACAATGTCTGCAGGGCAGGAGGTCACTCTAGACTATATACTTATTCAAGGGGCGCAACCTATGATGATTCGTCCTGACATGCTTAATTCTTGTTACGAAACGGCATCTCCCTAATGTCCTGAAGTTGAGCAGTTAATGTGGGAGTACTCCATTTAAGATTAAAATTAAGATTGGAATAGTTTGTGTTATTTTTTATTTAGTGGAAAAACTTGAGATGAAATCTTGATTTTTGTTATTTAAACTATTTTTTTGATTGTATATATAAATTCAGCACCCTAAAATTTTAACACTTTTCTATTGTGTGAGGTTATTTATTAAGTTTGTGATTTCAATGAATTTTTATGAGATTTAAAAAAATTAAATCAGAAAAATCCAAAAAAATTTACGAAAAAAACTTGAAAAAAATCACACTAAAAACAAAATTATCTGTTAAAACATAGGAAAGTTTTGAAAAATTGTTAATCTAATTCATTACCTTAATAAGAATTTGTTAAATAACAATTTCATATTGTAATTGATTTTAAGAAATTTTAAAAATGTTTTATGGAATTTAGTTAAATGGAAAATTTTTATTTTATTTTTGACATTTTGGAAGGATTCTCTTAAAAGTTCCATTTCAACTAATTTTAATTTTAAAAAACTTACAAAATGTTAATAGTTAAAAAACAGTAATAAACACTGGGGAGTTTTAAAATTGAAGCTCGCAAATATTTGATAAATGTTTTTCCCGTATATGTGTGGGTATGTTTTAATGCTCTTGTTGTTTTTGTTAACTAAGTTTTTGCTTTTCTTTATTAAGTATATTTTTATTTCTATTTTAGTTTGTTATAATATATTTATATTAAAATTAAAAAATATTTATATTAATAGTGAAATTTTTTTGGGGAGGTTAAGTAGAGAAAGAATTGAATTTTTCAAAATACAATTTCATTTTTACAATAAAATTTAGAAAAATATTTACATTTGGACAAATTTGATCTCTAAAATGTATAATATAAATTTGGTATTAAAGATGAATCTACTACACCAATTTCTTTATCTATTATTTATATTATATATAAAAATTTCATATCAAACATTCATATTTGTTAATTTTATTAAGATTCTCATAATTATTTGTTATTAATATTTTTATAAATTTTCTATTAAAATTTTTAATGTTATATATATATATATATATATATATATATATAATAGTATATATATAAAGTAATAATGATGGGATATAAGTTTTAATTTTTTTGTAAGCTTGGCATGACATTTGTATTTAATATCTTTCAAAAAGGGCAATCTACAACGAGAATCAAAATAGTTATGTGGCCTCAATCTGCCAAAGGGAAACTAGATCTGTTGGCCACCTAACTGCATGACAAGTCATCCAAAAACAAAATATCATGAGTCTATCCAGCTACATAAGTTTGAGTGTCCTTGTACTTCCTATACTCTAGATAACTATAAACATGTTGTCTTAAGGTTGAACCATAGTAGTTGGTTCGAAACGTCGACCAAATCCTAATGATATAGTTAATCTAAAAGACATTACTATTTACAATATGTATCACAAAAGTATTAGATCTAAAACTATAAACATGTTGTAAAGTTTGTAGTTGCGACATAAAATCAGAGCCAAAACAAGGAGTAAATCATCATACTACTCATCATCAGCTAAGTCAATGGGAGCAAGATCCTTCGCACTTGAGCCTGGAAGCTGAGATTGTAAGATATACAGCATATGGTGTTCTCTGCAGTTGAGGCAACCATTATGCATTTGGAGTTGAAATTGAATCTGCTGGTGATCTTTGCTATAATCTAGGAACCTTTGGGAAGACAAGGGTGAACCATAAGGGATATGCTCCAACATTTTAGCTAGGAGATTCTTCATCATCCAGTACAAATGGACAATTTGCTTATGTTGAGAAGAATGAGCATGAGAGTGTCCAGGGTCAGGCACCAAGGTTTTCCACTCACTAAAGTCAATATCCATTACACTAGCTTATTGATTAAGCTAGGATTCCCACCTGGGAAATAAGCTGATGGATATGGGCAGAGTTGCCCTCATGATAAGTAGTCGCAACTTCTTTGACTATGTAGGAGGTTGATTTTCAACCACAGGTTTTACCATCTTGAGCAATAGGTTGACGATACTCTGGAGAATCATTTAGTTGCTTACCATGACTGTGGAAACCCTAGGTGGGATTTCCCTTCCCAGATTCAGCATAGGCCATGGATCGAGAGTGACTAAGAATAATAACAACAATTGGCTCGGACCTTGATAGAAGACCCAAGAAGAGCCTATGCCCAAGAGAAATATGCTTCCAAGGACTACACCGAACTAGGGGACATGCCAAATTATCAATAAATGAGTGCCACATCCTGTTAATAAACCTTCAGTTTCCCCTGTTGTAGATTGCGAACAAGAAATGGAAACATTCCCAAAGTCCTGAAGCATAAATCCATCTCTACCATGAATGGCTAAGGGAGGAAGATTTAAATGAGTCATGCGCATACTATGACCCTAAGGGCTCATATCTATAAATACAAACATTCAGAAGAGAACCAAATCCATTGCGTTAGAGACAGGAACAGTAAGAAGATTGGGAATGACAAAATGGCCCTGCCTAGATAGTACCCATGCGAGACAACAGAATTCCATAGTACATAGACACAAGAGTACAGAATATAAAGGAACCCTCATAAAATTCTTCAATTTCCATGCAAGAATCGCAGTGGTGCTTTTGCCAAACCATCAATTTCAAGACATAGTCAGTCTTCCCAAAAACCAACAAAATTAAATAACTAGCCATGGGAACGGGGAGACATGAAATAAGACAGAAAATATACTCGAGAAAGGCGACCTAAATAGACTGTAAGTATACCAACGCCTGTTGAAGGACCACGATTGACACCTGCCCCAAGTTGCAGTTTCTCTCAGACCAAGCTGAATTGAAATAACCTTTGCAAGTAGGATACTTACTTACCTCACCTGTGAAAAAGCTAGAGACCTTCACCATTATTATTGTGTTGCCACCTTTTAGATTGGAAATAAAATAATACATGAGTTAGGCCACCACTCCATGTGCCTCATGCACGTGGATGGTAATCGACTGTCATCTCATGACCTTCATTATGACCAACTAACATTTACCAGACCACAGCTATCAAGCTTGCACCCTGATTGGGGAGATGGAATATAAAATTTAAAAAGAAAAAAATATTATTAAGATCGTTTTCAGAAATCTTGATATTATTGCCAAAAAAAACCATCTTAAAAATCTTGATATAGATCACAAAAGCCTAAATTCAAGAAAAAATATGTTTAAAAATATTATGCTTTTAATATTATTATAACAACAATTTAAACATATAATTTTGAAATATAATGATAATCAATATGAATATCATCACATTATCATCATATATATAATATATATATATATATATATATAATATATATATATATATGTATATATATATATATTCTCATTTCTAATTTGTTAAAAGAATTATAAGACATATAACTATGCAGATATTAACATTTTTATGATTCTTAACTAAATTTCAATACGAAGTTCTCCACTTTCAACAGTATTTAAAAAAAAATGGAAAAGAAATTGTCTATAATTTTATTAATAAAAATAAAATTCTAGTATAACAAATTGATTTGAGTCCACTTATTATTATTATTACCAACCTAGATCCATCTGAACTCTAGATCTATCAATCAGTGAGAGGGATCAAATCTCTCCAGGTGTGAGCCACCTTTTGTAGTCCAAAATTAAGGAAAGGTTTGTACCTCGAGAGATTTGATCCATCTCAGCACTTGATAGATTTGGAATTAAGATGAATCTAGGATGATAGATCTGGAGTTAAGATGGATCTAGGTGGACTAAGGCCGTGTGCAGCTAAGGAAAATCTATGGAAGATATGATTAATTTTATCAATAATATGTAGATATATCTAATATTAATATAATCATTTAAAATATGTTAAATGTGTTTGCGATTAATCTGGTCATTTTAATTTTAAATTTTCTTAGTCACTTCACTTTATTGAGATGATAAATTTTGTTAATAACTTTAATGATGAAATAAAAATTTTGAATGCAAATTGACAATGTAATAGTGTTGAATGAAAGAAAATGTGAATAATAAGAATGTAGTCAATTACAAATAGTCTTCATTGTAATTAATCTCAAATTATTTTCTTCTACTATTCTTATTGTCACCCCTGTTACTTTTGTCATCTTTTCATATCAATGATATGAAAAGAAGAATTGAAATCGTCAACCATTTAAAGCTTGAGATGCTGTACTAAACATCATACCTCCTCTCTTTTTCCCTCCAATATTAATAGGTTGAACTACTATAACACAAAAATCAATGTGCATTGTCAATAATTTTTTGTTCTTACACTAAAATCAATGCACAATGTTAATCCAATCACTTTAAAATTGATGTACGATCATACATCCAATTACATGAAATCAGAAATAAAAATCTACATTGAAATCAATGCATCTATGCAAGCAATCAAATAAGACTAAAAAACAACATTTACATTGAAATCAATGCATCTAATGCAAGCAATCAAATAAGACTAAAAAACAACATTTACATTGAAATAAATGCATCGAATGCAAGCAATCAAATAGGATTAGAAATCAACATCTACATCCAAATATATGCATCTAGTGCAAGTAAGCAAATAGGATTACAAAACCAACATCTACACTAAAATCAATGCATCTAGTGCAAGCAATTACATAGAATTAGAAATAACCATCTACACTGAAATCAATGCATTTAGTGCAAGCCATCAAATAGTATTAGGCTTGGTATATAATTAGATGTTGATTTCTAATCCTATTTTATATATTTTTATTTATTTACCATACCTCTCTATACCTCTTTTATATTTATTTATTTACCATTTTTCTTTTATAAATATGGTATTTGGCCCATGGTATTAATAATAATTTGTCCCATGGTATTTGGCCCATAAGCTTTATCTAAATAAAACCTCATTTTTTAGTTTTCTTAAATATAAAGAGATTTATGGAGTAAATATAAAAAAAGGTTTTATTTATTTACCATACCTTTGGTTTATTTATATTTTTATTTAGTTACCATACATATTTTTGGAGTGTAAGTAAATCTATTTATATTTTAAATTTATATTGTGTTTATACATAATAATAATTAAGTTGATTTTTAAAGAGGACCCACATTAGATTAAAAATGTTAAATATTAAATGTTAAACATGACATGTTAAATGTTTAAGCTTGTTAAATATAGAAGATCTCTTGACGCAATTACTTTTATTAATTTTTATTTTTTCATGGATCGAACATTATATTGTTGTTATTATTATTATTTGATAACCCTCTACTCGAACATCTCCCCATAATAGACTATGCTTTGCTCCAACATTTTTACATAATAGACTATAGAGTTCTTCTCCATTGGAAACATATGTTTTCACCTTTAATATTTCTACCTCTCACCTTATTCTATTATTATTGCCACCTTATCACATATTTTTGTTTTTCTTTGATTTTTTTTATGCTCTTAAGATTGTCATTTTCATTTTGATTTGCAAGTTTTACTCTTTTCAATGAAAATATACACCTCCAATTTCCTTTATTGGTATTTGTCTCATAAAGGACACCATTCACCTTGCGATTAAAGTGCACTGAATCTGCATTATTTTACTTTTTTTTTGCAATTTTAATTAAAGTTTTAGGAAAATGTTGAATATATATACTTTTATAAAAATAAATAAATAAATAAACAACACAAAAAAAATAAAATTCTTATTTTCTTGAAATCTTATTTCTAATTTTTTATTGACTCAGCAACCTTAGTGATAATAACCTTACTTTAACATTTTATTAAATTCATGAAATTAATCATATTTTTACTAGTTAAACTTGTTTTCTACTTTGAGTGTCATGAATAAGCATGGTAATATAATGTAAAAAGTGTCCAACCAAAACATTTAACATGACTATTAATGTTTATATATTTTCACATCATATATGGTAGTGATAGTCGCATTATTGAAACTATTACTTTAACGTTTTATTAAATTCATAAAATTAATTATATTTTTATGAGTTAAACTTGTTTTTACTTTGAGTGGCATGAATAGGCATGGTAATACAATGTAAAAACTATCCAACCAAAACATTTAATGACTCCAATAATAATAAAAAAAAAAAAAAAATTAGAATGTTTAATATAGTAATGAGATCTTAAAAATTGAAAGGTGGTTGAGCATAATGATGACAAAATAATTTTTTATTAATAAATTAAATTAAACATTTAAGAACAAGTGGTGTTGTTTTTTTTCCTTTTTTTTAAAGGAATACATATAAACTTAAACATTTGTTAACACCTAGTGTTTAAAATTTTTAAACAATGTGTAGAGCTTTCCATGTAAAGTTGTGTGTCAAGATTTTCTTGTGCAATGCTTTAGCATTATTAAAACTATAGCTTTAACATTTTATTATATTCATGAAATTAATTATATATTTACCAATTAATCATTTATTTCAAAGCATGTAAAATTAAGCACTTAGGAATGCGTGGCATTGATTTTTATCTTTTTTTTAAAAGAAGCCATATAAACTTAAACATTTTTAACACTTCGGGTTTAAATTTTTTAAACAATGTGTGAATATTTGCATGTAAAGTGATGTGTGCTTTTCTTCTACAAATATTGTCACATAATGAAACCACCACACAAATAAAGCTTCACACAAGTCTAGTAAATGTTTTTAAGGTTTATTTCTTAGTGTGGGCTGGGGAGTTGAGTAAGAGATGACTATTATTTTTACAAATTTCCACACTGATAATGACATTATTGAAACTATAGCTTTATTTTTTATTAAATTCATAAAATTAATCATATTTTTACCAATTAATCATTTATTTCAAAGCATGTAAAATTAAATACCTAGAAATAGGTGGCATTGATTTTTTTCTTTTTTTGGAAGAAAGACATGTAAACTTAAACATTTGTTAAAACCTGGTGTTTAATGTTTTTAAACAGTGTGTGGAGTTTTGCTTGTGGTGAGATTTCACACAATAGTAAATATTTTTAATATTTATTTCTTAGCATGGTTGGGGAGCAAAGTAAGAGAGGACTATTACTTTTACAAATTTCCACAGTGTTAATAGCATTATTGTAACTATAACATTAATGTTATGTTAAATTTATGAATTATTCATATTTTGACCAGTTAATCATTTATTTCAAAGCATGTAAAATTAAGCATTTAAGAACTTTGATGTTGATTTTTCTATTTCTTATTTAAAGGAATGCATGTAAACTTAAACACTAGTTAATTCTTGGAGTTTAAAGTTTTTAAACAATGTGCTGAGCTTTGCATGTAGAGTAGTGTGTGTGAAGATTTGCATGTAAAACAATGTTGCATGTAAAACAGTGTGCAGATATTTTTCTTGTGCAGAAAGCATGGAAAATTTTAGGGGCTAATATTGGTATGTGGGCTAATTTTCTATGGTTTTACCAAAAGACAATTCTCCAACTTCCATTTTTTCTAAAAATAATTCGCCCAAGTTTTATAATATATTAATTATTTTACCTTAAATATCACTAAAATTATATAAAGAATATATGTAAAAACATAATAGATTTGAATGTTTTTATAAAGATATCATCAAATTTTCCCTGAATGAAAGCTCCACACAAGCAAAGCTCTGCACAAGCATAGTAAATGCATGAAATTAATCAAATTTCTACCAATCAATAATTCATTTCAAAGAACATAAAATTAAGTATTGTTTTCATATTAGAGACAATCAATATTCGTTGAGATTTTTAAACTTTAAGATAATTTTTTATAATTTCAGCCCAAAAATTTTCCCTGGATGAAAGCTCCACACAAGCACAACTCCACAAAAGTATAGTAAATTCATGAAATTAATCAAATTTCTACCCATCAATCATTTAATTCAAAGCATATAAAATTAAGTATTTAGGAACACATGGCTTTGTAAATTTAAACATTCAATAACACTTGGTCTTTAAATTTTTTAAACAATGTGCAATTTTTCAATTAAAATTCATATTGCATTAAAATTAACAAGTATTATTACATATGACATTATTTCAAAGCATTAAAATATGAAATTTAAAAGCATGATTTTCAAAGCATTAAAATATTAATATTAACATATATTTTCAAAATTAATGCAAATGAATGTGTGGAACTATGGAGGGAGCCCATTGTGTGGGGGAAGATTTCAAACTTTCATTGTCAGAACTTTCACAATCTACACAATATATTAATAATAAAATAACCACTGGTCATGTGTGGGACTGCGGAGAAAGATTTCAAGGACAAAGGCGAGCAACATTGGTGCATCCACATGAAGGCATGGCACCTAGGCGCCTATAGGTGGGGTTGTGTGCTCGAGTCGATGGCATATGGGTGAGTTGGAGCACCAAGTGACATGATCACACAACAAGCCCCAAGGGCGAGTCAGACAAAAGGTGCAAACAATACACACACGACAAGTGCAGGTTGAGCGAGATGTGTGATGAGGATGAACTAGGCCACATGAGTGGTGGTCAAGTGTGACAAGCAGAGCAAGAAAAATGCATAGGCATGGTGAGATGTGCAATGGCAATCACCTAGTAAAGACATGCAATGGGTAGGACGAGCACCAGCGAGTTCGTTGAAGTGAGTGGTGGGGTAGCATGTGATACATGACGATGTGGGTGCACATGCCCTGGGCATGCCCACATGATGGAAGGGTACCCACATGCCTGATGGGGTGTTTCATTCCAGGAACACAAGGGTAGTCGAATGAAGGGGTGTGCGTGCATGACACACTGTGGGTTGACCTATCTTGTAAAGGGGTGCCTACCCAAACAAATGAAAGGATAACAACACATATAAGTAAAGGATTTTTAGGATATCAAGTTGGTACCATGGCCAAATGGGTGCCCATGATGATCCTTGGTGACTTCTAGACCATGCGCACCTAAGTCATACAATGCGACAGTTGTGGAGCATGGTTATGACACGTTTGATGCATGGGTCAGACGTTTGGTAGATTGGTTAGACAAAGTGGACCTGTTGGCATTGCATAGAGTGGATGGAAGAATGGAAAGTGCCTTAGGCATGCCCAAATGAAGGTGAGGTGCCCATGTGATCATATGTGAATTGTGTTCATGGGTCAATGAGAAGAAAGAAACTTGAAGCATTGAGTGACCCAACCGCATGACAGGCACCATGGCTGAGTCAGGTAGAGGATGCTGATGATATGTGCATGATGGGCATAGAACGAGTGAGATGTGTGACAGGCATGATCAGGCTACATGAGTCGCAGTCAACATAACATGTGGAATAAGCAAGGGCGAGTTCGGTGATACACGATGACATGGAGCTGATGATATGTGCATGATGGGCATAGAACGAGTGAGATGTGTGACAGGCATGATCAGGCTACATGAGTGGCAGTGGGCACAACATGTGGAATAAGCAAGGGCGAGTTTGGTGATACACAATGACATGGGCACCCAGGCTACATGAGTGGCAGTGGGCACAACATGTGGAATAAGCAAGGGCGAGTTTGGTGATACACAATGACATGGGCACCCAGGCTACATGAGTGGCAGTGGGCACAACATGTGGAATAAGCAAGGGCGAGTTTGGTGATACACAATGACATGGGCACCCAACCATGCAACGAGGCATTATGTGTTGGACACAAGGCATGTAAACTTAAACATTAGTTAAGATATGGTGTTTAAAGTTTTTAAAAATCATGTGTTGCACACGAGGCATGTAAACTTAAACATTTGTTAAGATATGTTGTTTAAAATTTTTAAAAATTATGAGTAGCTTTCCTTGTGCAAAACTTTGGTACAGTAAAAACTCTGCACAAGTAAAGCTCTGCACAAACCTAGTAAATTTTTTTAAGTTTTATTTCTTAGTGTGGGATGGGAACTAAGTAAGAGATGATTATTACTTTAACTCTGCACAAGTTTTAGTAAATATTTTTAAGTTCTATTTCATAGGATGGAGAGCTAAGTAAGAGATGATTATTACTTTTACAAATTTTCTCATTGGTAATGGAATTATTGAAACTATAGCTTTAATTTTTTATTAAATTTATGAAATTAATCATATTTTTACTAGTT
>APFE030098846.1:57012-72051 GCA_000404065.3 Pinus taeda | reverse complement strand
TTTTTTTTTTTTTTTTTTTTTTTTTTTTTTTTAAAAGAAGACATGTCAACATAAACATTTGTTTACGCCTAGTGTTTAAAGTTTTTAAACAGTGTGTGGAGCTTTGCATGTAAAGCAATGTCTCTGCACAAGTCTAGTAAATATTTTTAGTCTAGTAAATATTTTTAACGTTTGTTTCTTAGCATGGGCTAGGGAGCTAAGTAAAATACAACTATTGCTTTTACAAATTTTCACACTAATATTGAAACTATAGATTTAATGTTTTATTAAATTCATAAAATTATATTTTTACCAATTAATCATTTATTTCAAAGCATGTAAAATTAAGCATTTAGGAACACAATTATTATTTTTACAAATTTCAGCAATGGTAATGGAATTATTGAAACTATAGTTTTAATGTTTTATTATTAATCATTTATTTCAAAGAATGTAAAATCAAGCATTTAGGAATACTTGCATTGATTTTTTTATCTTTTAAATTAAAACATATAAAATTCAACATTCATTAACACTTGGTGTTTAAATTTTTGAAACAATGGGCTGAGCTTTGCATGTAAAGTAGCGTGCAGATATTTGTGCAGATATTTGCTTGTACGAAGATTTTTGCATGCTGAAAGCTCCACAAAAACAAAACTTTGCACAAGTCTAGTAAATATTTTTAAGGTTTATTTTTTAGTGTGGACTGGGGAGAGATGACTATTATTTTACAAATTCACACACTTGTAATGGAATTAGTTTTTTGCATGCTGAAAGCTCCACAAAAACAAAACTTTGCACAAGTCTAGTAAATATTTTTAAGGTTTATTTTTTAGTGTGGATTGGGGAGAGATGACTATTATTTTACAAATTCACACACTTGTAATGGAATTTTTGAAACTATAGCTTTAACACTTTATTAAATTCATGAAATTATATTTTTAATAGTTAATCATTTATTTCAAAAAATGTAAAATTTAATATTTAGGAGCATGTGGCATTGTTTTTTTTAAGGAAGACATGTAAATTTAAACATTTAACACTTGGTGTTTAAAGTTTTTAAACAATGTGTAGATATTTGCTTGTGTGGAGCTTTCCACATAGTGAAATCTCCACACAATCAAAGCTTAGCACAAGTCTAGTAAATATTTTCAAGGTTCTGGTATGGAATTTTTGAAATTATAACTTTAACCTTTTATTAAATTCACGAAATTAATCATATTTTTACGAGTTAATCATTTATTTCACAACATATAAAATTAAGCATTTAGGAACATATATCATGATTTTTTTTTTTTTTAAAGCAATGCCTGTAAACTTAAACATTCATTAACACTTTCTTAACACGAGGTGTTTAAAGCTCTTAAAATTTTTAAACAGTGTGTGAAGTTTTGCATGTAAAGTAGTGTTCATAGCTTTGCATGTTTTTAAGCAGTGTTTGAAGCTTTGCATGTAAAGAAGTTTGCAAATATTTGCATGTTTTTAAAGTGTGTGAAGCTTTGCATGTAAAGCAGTTTGTAGAGATTTTCATGTTTTTAAATAGTGTCTGAAGCTTTGCATGTAAATCAATGTGTATAGCTTTGCATGAAAATTAGTGTACAGAGCTTTGCTTGTGTGGAGTTTGCATGTTTTTAAATAGTGTGTGAAGCTTTGCATGTAAAGCAGTATGTAGAGCTTTGCATGTAAAGTAGTGTATGAAGCTTTGCTTGTGTGGAGTTTTTTTGCATAGTGAAAGCTCCCCATAAGTCTAGTAAATATTTTTAAGGTTTATTTCTTAGCCTCAGCTAGGGAGCTACAAATTTCCACACTCCTAATGGAATTATTGAAACTATAACTTTAAAGTTTTTTAAATTCATGAAATTAATCATATTTTTACCAATTACTCATTTATTTCAAAACATGTAAAACTAAGTATTTAGGAACACTTCGTGTTTTCTTCTATCTTTTAAAGAAATGGATGTAAAATTAAACTTTTTTTTTAAAGAAATGCATGTAAAATTAAACATTTGTTAAGACCATGTTTAAAGTTTTTAAACAGCCTGCGTAACTTTGCATGTAAACTAATGTGTGGAGCTTTTCTTGTGTGGACCTTTAGTAAGAGTGAGCATGTAAAGCAATGTGTGGAGCTTTGCTTGTGTGGATCTTTAGTAAGAGTGAAATCTGTGCAAGCAATGCGTAGAGCTTTACTTGTGTGGATCTTTCCTAAGAGTGAAAGCTCTGCACAAGCAATGCTTCTCACAAGTTTAGTAAATGTTTTTAAGGTTTATTTTTTAGTGTGCGATGTGGAGCTAAGTAAGAGACGTATCACAATGAAATAACATTCTTACGCACTTCCTCTCATTTTAAGTTAGAAATAATGAAGAAATGGTTATGTGGTTGTAACGTTACCTCTTACTTTAGGAGTTGTTCCTAGAATTTAGGAGGTTGGTTTCAACTACCTATTTTAGTCATGTATTTAATATGTAATATTCATTCATTGTAAGTATTGAGTGAACGAGAGAGAGAGTCTCCTCCTTGTATGAGTGCAATCTCCAGGTGATGTACACAACTGTGAGCTGCAACTCCTTCTGATTAATTCAAGTTTCATTATTTTTATCTTGGTATCAGAGCTTAGGGTAGAGGTAGCCTTAACTTTTGTTTCTTGTTTTTTTTTTTCTGGGATGTATCATTAGTTGCACATCTGTACATGTAGAGATAGCTGTGTGATCAGGTGGACCTGTAGTAATACCTGAAGCGAGAAGGCATCAGATGACTGATCATCACTGAGCCGAAGGAAGGGTTGGAGCGAAAACTCGGAGCGGAATTTTTTTAGAAGGTGTAGTGATTGGCGCGGATTTTTCAAGAACAGTCGCGCCATTAGCGCGGGTTTGAGGCTTAAAGTCGCGCCAGAGGAAATCACGACCAAATTGGAGCAGATCCGTGGTCGATAAGCGCGCCAAAATTCCTGCACATCGCGAATTTTAATTTTCCGGGATTAGCGCGGATTCGGCGTTGATTGGAGCGCCAGCCCTTTCTCTCTGAAAATCTACAATTTTTTGTTGCAGATCAGCAGAGGCCCGGTGGAGGCACGTGGAGATTCTGCTTGGTGGCAGCAGATTTGATTTGCCCGGTGGTGGCGAATTGAGATCCTTGATCAGCTCGGTGGTAGCAGATCGGATCTGCCTGGTGGTGGCGAAGTGAGATCCTTGACCAGCTCGGTGGTAGCAAATCGGATCTGCCCAGTGGTGGCGAAGTGAGATCCTTGATCAGCTCGGTGGTAGCAGACCGGATTTGCCCGGTGGTGGCGAAGTGAGATCCTTGATCAGCTTGGTGGTAGCAGATCAGATCTGCCCGGTGGTGGCGAAGTGAAGTCCTTGATCTGTTCAGTGGCAGCAGATTGGACTTGCCCGGTGGTGGCAGATTTAAGTTTTCAGTTGGGTGAAAATGAACAATAGTTTGGAATCATACCTCCACGAGTCTGGCAAGCTCGATGGAACGAATTTCTCCAACTGGAAGTTCAAAATGCAAACCTTTCTGGAGAGTGCGAACGCGTGGTCGATTGTCTTGGGAAATGAACGGAGAGCCGGAACTACAACCCAAGAACAGGACTGGGATAAGAGGGAAACAAAGGCAAAAGTAATACTGAAGATGTCTGTCAAAGACAACATTATCCCTCATATTCGAGACTGCAAGTCGGCCGTGGACATTTGGAATACGATCAAGGGTCTGTACGAGACACAGAACTCAAATCATGTTCTAGCACTCAAAGGGAAATTGTTTGCATTAAAGATGGGCGAGAATGAATCATTTGGTGGATTCATGGCCAGAGTTAAGGATCTGAAAGACCAACTGGGAGCCATTGGAGAGAAGGTATCAGATTCAGATCTTGTTACACTTACACTGAACAGAATGACAGATGAATATCAGACATTCATCTCAGCGTTGTCAGCGAGGGAGAAATCCCCCTTGTTTGATGAACTAAAAGCGATTCTGCTCCAGGAGGAGGAGCGACGACAGAATCTAAAGACTCAGGGCAATGATCTTGCTCTGATGGGAAAGAGAAGACAGCACAGAGGAAAGCAACGCCAGTACCAACAACAACAACAACAATCGCAGCAGCAGCAGAAAGGGGCCAACTCCTTTCAAGGGAAATCATCTAGAGGTATGACTGATAGTTATGTTAAGAGATGTTTTTATTGTGGAAAGCCTGGTCACCAGATTAGAGAATGTTACAAGAAGCAAGCCGATTAAAGGAGAAGCAAACAGAAGAAACATCAAGGTTGTTTTGCTGAAGAAGATGAAGATCATAGCTATGATCTTAGGCTATTTACAGTCGACTGTGCACTTTCAGCATCAAGAGGAGATGATGACAATACATGGTATGTCGATTCAGGCACATCCTCGCACATGACTGGTAAGAAAGAATATTTTGAGTTTCTTGAAGAATCTGCATGTGGATCCAAAATTTATTTGGGTGATGATAGTGGGTATGAGATCAAAGGTTGTGGAGATATTCCTGTGAAACTACCAAAAGGCGATATCAAACATCTCAAAAATGTTTTATATGTTCCAGGAATAAAAAAGAACTTGATCTCTGTCTCTATGATAACAGACCAGGACATGCAGGTACAATTTTTCAAGAATGGATGTGTCATTCAGGATAGAAAATTGGAGACAGTTGCAACAGGAGTACGCGTGGGGAATTTGTATAGACTGGATGCAAGGAGCATACCACGACAAGCGATGGTTGCAGCAACATCAACAGCTGAGAATCTCTGGCACCAGAGATTTGGACATATCAATCTACAAGATCTCATCCTGCTTAAAAATAAAGGTATGGTCGATGGACTTCCTACTTTGCATAATATCAAACTGGAATGTGATGGATGTGCACTAGGGAAGATGCATAGAGATGAATTCCCTGTGCATGTCAATAGAAAACAAAGAGACATCCTAGAGCTAGTGCATACAGATATCTGTGGACCTATGCAGACTAGGTCTTTAGGAGGTGCATACTACTTTCTACTGTTTATAGATGATTGCACTAGGTTCTCTTGGGTGTATTTTTTAAGCAACAAGAGTCAAGCTTTCAGATATTTTAAAGAATTTAAAGTGATGATAGAGAACCAAACAACAAAGAAGATAAAAATTCTCCGCTCAGATCAAGGGGGGGAATACTGGTTAAATGAGTTCATGAACTTCTGCAAGCAGCATGGGATTATACAACAATTTACAGTGCCACACACTCCACAGCAGAATGGAGTAGCAGAGCGCAAGAACAGGACCCTTGTGGAGTGCGCCAGAATCATGCTTCAAGGTAAGGGCATTTATAATGGTATTTGGGCAGAAGCCATTAATACTGCTATTTATTTAAAGAATAGGAGTCCCACCAAATTTTTAGGCTTCAAAACCCCTTTTGAAGCACTGTTTGGACTCAAACCAGCAGTTGATCATCTGAGGATATTTGGATCTAAAGCTTTTGCTCATGTACCGAAATCAGATAGGAAAAAGCTAGATCCCAAAGCCTTGAAATGCATATTTGTAGGATATGGCACAGAGTATAAAACATACAAATTATATAATCCTGTGACTCATAAAGTGTTTGCAAGCAGAGATGTTATTTTCCATGAACAGATAGAAGATGGAAAGAAAGACTCTGATGATGAAAGCCACATTCCATTCTTGATAGAACTAAACAGTGAAGATGAAGAAGAACAGGTGCATGAGCAGGAGCAGAAATAGGAAGAAGTAGCAACAGATGGCATAATAAGTGATGATGCAGGCCCAGACAGTACTGAAACAGAAAGAGTTGAGGTGAGTCCTTTACCTAGAAGATCAGGTAGAAAGACTAAACTACCTGCAAAACTTAGAGACTATGCTTTAATGTCCAATATTTTGAACATTGTAGAACCCTTAAATTATGAAGAAGCAAGTAGATCAGATGAATGGAGGGCTGCAATGCATGAAGAAATGGAATCCATTTATAGAAACCATACTTGGGACTTAGTTGAGCTGCCAGAAGGAAAAACCCCTAGAGGTTGTAAGTGGCTATATAAACCTAAGATAAATGTAGATGGTACTGTAGAAAAATTCAAAGCAAGACTGGTAGCAAAGGGTTATTCACAACAGGAAGGAATTGATTTCGATGACACATTTGCCCATGTAGCTAAACTTAATACAATTAGAACGCTAATATGTTTAGCAACAAAACATAAATGGAAGCTACACCAGTTAGATGTTAAATCTCCATTTTTGAATGGGGAATTAAAAGAAGAAATATATTTAGTACAGCCTCCTGGATTTTTGAAAAAGGGGCAAGAGCATTTAGTGTGTAAACTGCATAAGGCACTCTATGGATTGAAACAAGCACCCAGGTCATGGTATGATAAAATTGATTCATTTTTTGTTCAGCATAGTTTCCATAAGAGCCTCAATGATCCAAATCTGTACACTAAGATAAATAAACAGAGGCAAATCATTTTGATTTCTTTGTATGTAGATGACATGATAATAACAAGGAATGAAAATAGTTTAATCAAAGAAATCAAGCAGCAAATGTCACAGGAATTTGAAATGAAATACCTTGGCGATCTTCATTATTGCCTAGGACTGGAAGTGTGGAAAGATTCTGGTCAAACTTTTAACTCAAGGAAAGTATGCCAGAAACCTGTTGGAAAGATTCAGAATGGAACAGTGTAAAACAGCAGCAACACCGTTGCAACAGAACCTCAAGTTAAGCAGTGACGATGGCACAAAACAAGTGGATGCCACTTTGCATAGACAGCTAGTGGGAAGTCTGATATATCTTACGACAACTAGGCCTGATTTGGCATACTCTGTTAGTGTGCTGAGCCAGTTTATGTCAAGACCACTTGACAGTCACTGGAATGCAGCAAAATGTGTGTTGAGATACCTTAGTGGTACTTGTAATTACGGTATTTTATACACTGACAATTCTGATGTTACTTTAGCAGGTTATTCTGATTCTGATTGGGCAGGTGACCTGGACGATCGTAGATCCATCACAGGTTATGCATTTAGCATCGGATCCGGGGTTATTTCATGGTGCAGCAAAAAGCAAAGCACTGTAGCGTTATCGTCATGTGAAGCAGAGTACCAGGCGTTGTGTGCAGCTACATGCAAAGCCATTTGGTTGAGGAGATTACTTAGTGATGCAGGCGAAGGACAAAAAGCAACAACCAGCATCAAAACAGACAATCAAAGCACAATAAAGCTTGCATACAATCCAATTTTCCATAAGAATACTAAACATATTGATACTCAGTTTCACTTTTAACGGGAGAAGATACAGTCTAAGGAAATTTGTGTGGATTATTGTAATACCTGTGATAATTTAGCTGACATTTTCACTAAGCCTCTAGGGCGAATAAAGTTTGAGTTATTTAGAGGGATGTTAGGTGTGCACAATAACCCTTTCTTCATTAAGGGGGGAGTTAGAAATAATGAAGAAATGGTTATGTGGTTGTAACGTTACCTCTTACTTTAGGAGTTGTTCCTAGAATTTAGGAGGTTGGTTTCAACTACCTATTTTTCAGTCATGTATTTAATATGTAATATTCATTCATTGTAAGTATTGAGTGAACGAGAGAGAGAGAGTCTCCTCCTTGTATGAGTGCAGTCTCCAGGTGATGTACACACCTATGAGCTGCAACTCCTTCTGATTAAATCAATTTCATGTATTCCAAATATTGTTTTATTCGATTAGAATGAGTACATGTGTCAATTAAGCTTTTGCAGGAAGCTCTCATTATGCAAAAATCATTGTATAAAGAGCTTTCATTGTAGAGAAAGCATTGTACAAAGAAATTTTTTCTCTCATTATGTTAAGTTTTCTCTACACTCCCTCCAACATTTAATCAATTGCTACTATTAATATGTACTTATATACTTTCTAAAGGATAGAAAATAATATATATATAATTTTTTTCATATAGTAATAAAGAAAAACTTCACAAAAAGTTATTTGTTTCTTCCTCCCATGTATGTATCCACTATGTCCTCAAAACCCTCACTTCCAAATAGCACCTACCATACTTTTAGTAATAGGTTTTTACTTTGAGGGGCAAAAAAAAATTACATCTTCATCTCTGCTCTATAAATTATAAATATTTTTATAAATATATACTTTCAGTTACTTCTTCATACCTTTATTATTACCATTTTTATTAATTATAGTATTTACTTTTTTAATTGTAAATACATTTTCAATATCATAAATGTACCTATTCTTTCGTTGTCGTTACCACTTTTTAGTTATACATTTGTGGTATTATTTTATTTATTTATCAAAAAATAAAATAAATAAATATTAATGTTATATAGCTATGTAAATTATGGTGTATGTTATAAAAAATGGTTTAGTTAAAAATTAGTTTTAGTGGGGTTAAAAAATAAATTAATTATTCAAAATATAAAGATGAAGTGAAAGTTTATTCTTTATACATTATTACTAAAGTAATTTTAAGGAATGCTAATTTTTTTTGAATAATTGTGATGAATCAATTTGCATCAAAAAATAACAACTCATAATAATTATCCCAAACTATATATAATCACTTAAATTTCTAACCAAAATCCCACACATCTAAAATAATTTAAAACACCATGGTTGGTTCATAAACAAAAGTTTTATACTTCGTTATGACTCCTTTTTGTTAAATTGAAAAAACCAACATTCGATGGCATTCTAAATCCCCATAGTTTTGAGTCCAGTTACCAGGTATGGATCGAAACTTTTCATTCAAATATAAATGCCCCTTCATCATCATAAACCATTCAATGCTGAAAAAAAATGAATAGATAAATAAAATTAGTTTTGTGTCTAGTTACCAGGTATGGATCGAAACTTTTCATTCAAATATAAATGCCGCTTCATCATCATAAACCATTCAATGCTAGAAAAAAAAATGAATAGATAATAAAAATTATTTAAGCAAAAATAAAAGGTAAAACATTAAAGATTATTCACAGATAAAAATATCCCAATTAAATTTTAAGATTTATTTTAATAATATATTATATATATTATGATTATATTTATTATAATATATATATATAGGAATTATTTGTTTATAATGTTATTCTATATTTAACTAGAGTACTATATAAAATAAAAATAATTAAAAATATGATAAACATCAAATATGGGTTCATAATATATTAGAAAAAATTCATAAAATTATTATTATATTAAAAATTTAAATATATAAATAAATAGTACAAATGTGTATGAACACCAATCCCAATAAATTAAAAGCTACTTCATCAAAGAATCTCACATCGAAAAAAAAACAACCCAAAAAAAAATATAATTAATTAATTATAAATTTATTATTATTCTTATTCTTATTATAAAAAGATTATCATATGAGCTAACATATAAATAATAAGATTCACTCCACTTAAAATATATAAATTCTTAACTTCTATTGCAATACCATAGGTCATTACCACATGTCTAAAAAACTATAATTCAATTCACATTATATTTGTTCATATGCTACATTTTTAGTTAATCAATTTAATTATATTTGGCATATCTAAAATTTAAAAAAATCATAAAAATTAACTAAATTATAAATTTATTATAGTAGAGATGTTTGTAATGCAATGTTTAACATTTTCACTAAATAAAATTACATATAAATAAATTAATTAAATTAAATTAAAATGTTAATGTAATATAACATAAACATTTTAACTAGGTCAAAATAAAATAAAACAATATAATATAAATAACCATAAAATAAATTAATAATAAAAATAAGATGACCCATAATATTGAGAATTCATAGTATTGACCTATGGCATTCATGTGAAATATAACCTATTTAAAAGGGGGAATTAAACCATCATAGATCCATCTTAACTCTGTATGTATTAAGAGCCTAGAAAGATCAAATCTCTTTTCATTAAAAGGAGGTTTGCATCTCAAGAGATTTGATGTCTTTCTATACTTGGTAGATATAGAGTTAAGATGAATCACTCTAACTAAAAAGACATGGAAACTTTTGACATAAATAAATTTCACCATGCAAATAAAATTAAAAACATAATAGAATACTAAATTATATTTTTATTATATTATTATGGTTATAAAAAAGGATTATATTACTAAACATATAGCATTTTAAAAACTTAATAACAAGATTTGGTCTCCCCTCTCTACATTGGAGTAGATCCAGATTTAAGATGGATCAATTTATTAAAAACATGACAACTTTTGACATAAATAATTGACATGCTAATTAACCAAAACTAAAAAAAAAAACTAAATTATAAATTTATTATTATATTATTATGATTATAAAATAATTAATATTAATTAAACATATATGCCAGTTTTGAAAAACTTATACAAGATTTTTAATCAACAATTTAATCTTGAATTTTACTATTCTTAGGTCTGAGCCATACATAGAGAAAAGAAATGAAGTTTTAAAATTGTAGTGACATTTAAATATATTTAAAGTGTTTATATATTATGTTATAAGAAGCTCTTGGTTGGTAAATTTGGATAAATTAATTGGACAAATACTATTGAAGAATATTTAAATTATTTAGAAATTATATATATTTTTTGAGGTTCATTTATTAGTTTAAAAATAGAAAATATAAATCGAAGCTGTAAATTATTTATCAAAAGTAATTAAAAAAAAAAAAAAAATGGCACATAGAGTTTGAGGAGCGAAAGGAGTGGCATAGGGTGAGAAAGACGAGCTGCAAACGAAGCCTTGCACCGTGCATGATGAAGTACAAATAATGTGAACAAACCTACTAGAGGCCCTGCAGACTGCAAAGGTGAGATGTTTTTACTAGTGATGTTTGTGAAGAACAAGCATGTGAAGAAGAAGAAGTGGAAAATAATATAGAAGAAAAAATGCTAAATATGATCTCAAATCTAACTACCAAATTAAATATGTAAGTTTCCATGTATGACAGAAACCCTAATGTCGTTGAAGAGGTTATCAACTAGATTATTGTTATGGATAAATACATTGATTATAAAAATGTATTCAAAGATAAGAAGGTGAAATTTACAATATCCAGATTAAAGAGACATGATGCATTATGGTGGGACAAGATGCAAGCAGAGCATAGAAGTTAAAAAAGATATTACCAATTGGGATATAATGGTAGCAAAAATTAGGCAAATTTTTACCCAAGGATTATCAAATTATTATTTTTAAGCAATTACATAACCTTTGATAAAAGTTGATGCCAATTATAGAATACACTAAAGAGTTTAACAAGTTGAATATTAGAGTTGGTCATGTAGAAGATGATGCTGGGAATTATGCTAGATATATAAATGGTTTAGGATTTGATATTCAAGATGAATCAACATGTTATCTTTGAATATTGTTAAGGATGCATATCAAGTCATGTTTAAGGAAGAAGAGAATATTCCTTGAGATAAAATTCAAAGAAGTTGACGAAGGAATATTTCAAGAGGTGAAGGAGAGTAGAGTGGAAGGGGAAGAGTCTAGTACGTGTTAGAAAGTGTAGCAAGAAAAGCTCAATTTCACTTTAGCCTTAATCAAATTAAGTAAATCAAATGTCCACATCTGCAAGACAACTTCCAGGTAGCTAACTAGTGTGACATGGCTCTTGTTACTTAGTTAGCTCAGTAAATTCAAGTTATTGGGCTTAGAGTTCAGTCGTGCATGTGTTGATACAAGCTCAGGAGGCATAGTGCAAAATCAACATCAATGTGGTCTTCCCAGTAGATAGTTGCAAAGCACAGTTGATTCAATGTTTCTGGATGCTTCTTAGTTGCAGTTGTTTCAGTAGCAGCAGCAAGAGTGAGAGGTATTTCTATAGTACATTCCATACATGCTACATAATGGTGGTGCAAAATCCTTTTTTTGCTAAGAGGGGGTGTTATAAAGTGTAGCAAGAACAACTCAATTGACTTTAGTCTTAGTCAAATTGAATTTCACATCAGCGGGACAACTTGGAGGTAGTTAACTAGTGTGACATGGCTCTTGTCACTCAGTTAGCTCAGTAAATTCAAGTTAGCTCACTCAGTTATGCATGTATTGATTACTAAATTTTAGCAATCTATTTTAGTTATTTTCAAATATACTCAGTTAACTAACCTCTAACAATTAATAGAGTCAGTTAAAGGTAAGTTGTGTGGTGAAACAATAGTTTAACTCATAGATTTGTCAGTTATCAACCCAAAATAGTTCACGCATGCATGGAATTTGAATTCCTCGGCTAGAGTGGAGGAATTAAGGCTAATGTAAAATTATTTTCCTTACAAGTGGAGTGTACATAATTATGCATGCAGGTAGTTGATCAATCCTTGGGAATTTCTCAAGGAAATGGGGACCTTTCCTTTTGTTTAGGAGCTTGAATTAGTTCAAAATTGCACAAGGAAATAGGAGGTTGTAGGAGGCAAAAATTAGCTAAGTGTTTGCTAGAGGCTCTCATTCAGCAGAGAGAAATTTTTTTCTTTTGCAGGTTGTGCTCAGAGTTGGAGCATGCAATTGTAATAGTTTATCTATTCAACTAATTAATGCAAAGAGGCTTAAGAGGCTTTTCCTATTTGGGTTCCCCTAGAGATAATTGTATACTTGTGGTTTTTCTTTTTTCATGCCTATGCATGTTGTTCTAAATTGCAATTTCCATTCCGCAGATTAGTAGAGTAGAATTTGTGTCTCTTGTTTTCAGTTCAAAATCTTGAGTAGTTGCAATTTATATCAAATTTATACATTATGAAAGAGAAGAAGGATGAATCTCCATTTGACAATCACCAAGAGAAGGTGATTCAAGAGGAAGAATATCATTTTCCTAAGGCAGAGGTTGACAAGGAGACTATCAACCTAGAATTTTAGATGTGGGAAACTAGGACACATGTCTTAGGAATGTCCTGAGAAAACATCAGTAGGAAAAAGAGGTGCTCATGTTGCAAAAGCAAGAGAGGAAAATGAGAATCTAGCCACAAGCTAAGAAGTTCTTGAAGAAATGAAGTTCTTGTTGATGAAGAGAATTAAACTAAAGCAGATAAGGAAGCCAAAAAGCTAACGGAAAGGAGAAGTATATTTAGGACCATGTGCAAGTCTAATGGTAAGTGTTGCAAATTTGTAATCAATAATATTAGAATAGATAACTTAGTATCCAATAAAATAGTAGGGAAATTGAATTTGAAGGAAACATCACACTCTCATCCTTACAAGGTGTCTTGGTTGCGAAAGTGACATCAAGCTTTAGTTAAAGAAAAATGTAAGGTTGATTTCCAAATAGGCAGCTATAAAGATGAAGTTGTGTGTGATGTGATGCCAATGGAAATTTGCTATGTTTTATTGGGGATACCATGGAAATATGACAGTTAATACATCCATAATGGTAGAAGAAACATGTACACTACTGAGAAAGATAGCCAAAAACACACCCTATTTCATTTACCAAATGAATAAGCCAAATATGAAGTAATTCCCAGTGTATTACTCATGAGTGGCAAGGCGTCGTTGTGAGAATAAAAAAGAGGAAGCTTGCAAAGGAAAGGAAAAGATGTTTAGTGATGATCATTACAAAGTTTCATGTGCAAGCCACAACAAAGGAAAGTAAGTTGCCAAAGAAAATGACATAAAGAGGAAGATGAGTGATGAGGAATTTGATTAAGAAATGGTTGAGATGAAGGCATGAATTAGTGTGTTAATGTAGTTGTGATAGAAGAATAAGGAAGATTAGAAAAATGGATGGAAGTTGAAGAAGAAGATCAAATGGTCTATTAAGCAATTATATTTAAAGAAACTAAGACATAAAATGAATATCTTGATAAAAAGGGAGAAGAAACTCGGAATAGTTGAGTATGAGAAAAACAATTAACCTAAACAAGGGTCAATGTTAGGAGAAAATTATGAGAATCTCATGGAATGCTCAGAGTAGAACATGGAAGAGATGTTTGAATTATCGAATGAAATAAAGAAGTCTCTAGTTTTGAAAACTAATCGTTTATTTGAGTATCTGCTTACAAGTATTGAATATGGTGGATTTGGAAAAGAAAATGCCATGGTGAAAGAAGTATCTATGCAAGTGAATGATGTAGAAGTAGAACAATGTCCATATGCAACGATCGTAGAGTATATGAAGAAAATGAGTTATTGGAAAAAATGCAGCTAGAAATTGAGGAAGATGAAGAAGAATGGTTGAGTATAGTTGAACCTTACATACAGTTTGCAAAAGTTCGAGAAATTTTTTCTTATTTAGATGTAGAAACAAATTTCTTGGAAAAAAAATTAATGAAATTAAAAATGTGCATTTAACATGCAAGATTGGAATTAGAAAGTGATGAAGCATATGAGTCAACGTTGAATAAGGGCTTTATAACTCTTAGGAAAGAGGAAAATAGTAAGAATAAACTGAATGTCAAGGAGAGTTCATATCAGTTCAAAGAAATGAGAGAAAAAATCTCAAACGAGGCAAGAGAGCCTTGTATTTTTAAAGCTAACAAGTTGTATATAAATATAGTTATCCAGAATGTTGGAGGAAAGTCATTTAGATCTATCGTGATAATAGGAGAGGATGGAGTACCTTCCTAAGACATTGAAGGAGGAAAGTATTTAGGATCTGTCATGAAACAAGATGAGAAAACGTTGTCTCATAGACAACAACTATATCCACTAGAGTACGATTGCAAGTATCGATGACAAGGACAAAATTGGATTTTGTTGAGAGCCAAAAGAAGGATCAAATAAATCATCAACAACAATATTTAAATGCGATGCTTGTGAACAATATATTATAAGATTTCCAAATTGATTATGTATTTGCAGATACCAAGGGAGATGATACAAAGACAATAATGTATCATCAAAATAAAATATCATCTCATAAAAGGTTTCTTGCATATGACATAAGAGATGGTAGCAAAAATTGACATATGAGGATAGAACTAGATGACGAGATTGACAAGATGTGGATGGTAAAGATTTAAAATTCTTTAAAATATTCTTAGTAGCATACACAAATGAAAGATTGAGATTTATCTCCAAAGTAATTATGACATTTTTTCCTTTTTAATTAAATTAATTAAATAAATAAAATATAATA
>APFE030098846.1:6114-56066 GCA_000404065.3 Pinus taeda | reverse complement strand
TATTATATTTTATTTATTTAATTAATTTAATTAAAAAGGAAAAAATGTCATAATTACTTTGGAGATAAATCTCAATCTTTCATTTGTGTATGCTACTAAGAATATTTTAAAGAATTTTAAATCTTTACCATCCACTTAATAATTGTTAAGTTGATAGGCATGTTTATTTTAAAATAAGCCTTACAAAATTTTAATTTAATTATTAGTAATTATTAAGTGGATGATAGAGATTTGACCTCAACTTAATATTTATAATATTCTTAGTAATAGTCTTTATCTCCAAGTTAGTTATTCTATTTTCATTAATTTATCTCAAGTTAATTAATTAGAAAAAATTCCATATAGCATGTCATATTGGGCATGTGGTATTAATAAATCATGACATGTAACAAAGTCTATTTACATGCTAAAAAATGACATGGTAAAGTAATACATAATAATTTAAAAGAAAATAATGTAGTTAATTTTTATGGTTTTTTTTAATATTGGCGATGTGAGATATATCATGGGGTAAATGTTTTGATTTTTATCCTGGACTCATGACTATCGGTGTTTACCATCCATTTAATTTATGTGGATGTGTTTGTTAATAATTAAATTAGAATTCTCCAAGCCATATTCCAAAATAAACATGCCTATAGGTGTTCAAGATTATTAACCATGGAGATCACGCCATTTTAATATAGAGATTCTTAAATTGTAAATAGTTTTTGTTACAATACTATGGTTGAGTAATCCCATATGCCCAAAGCACCATAACTCATGTTCATATAACACATGAATACAATGTTTTTTAAAATTAATCTATTTAATTAAAATGGAAGAAAAGGCATAACTACTTTTTAGATAAATCTCAACCTTTGATCTGTAATTACTACTAGAAATATTCTAGAATATTCTATAAACATTAAATCTTTACTATTTACCAAATAATTATTGATAATTAAATTAAAATTTTCATAATCTCATTTCAAAATAGAAATAATTATCAACATAAGTATGACTGACATAGATCCATTTTAACTCTGAAATACTTATCAACATAAATATGACCAACCTAGATTCATCTTAACTCGGAACCACCAAGCTCGAGAAGTTTGCATCTCAATAGATTTAATCTCCCTCGGTGTTTGGTAGGTATTGAGTTAAGATAGATCTAGTCCTGTAGAAAATGTATTTAAGATGGATCTAGGCTGGTAGAATATATATATATATATTATATATTATATATAGATATATATGGAGTTTTTGGAGTTTCGGTAGGATTTTGGCCAAAATGGGGCGAAAACATTTGTGGCGTGGGTTTTTAACTTGTTTTTTGATTGCATATATGGATTCAATACTTTGTGAAGAGCTCATTTTTCAAACTTGTGATTTCAATTAATCCTTGTTGGATTTTAGATAGATTAAATGGGAAAATAAACCGAAATTTTTCCAAAAAGTGGCACTTAGAGACTACTCATGTGTGTGTATATATATGTGCGTGTGCCTGTGTGTGTTTGATTCTTATATAAAAATATTGTGGGAAAAACAATGGGTTGTCAAAATGTGGATCCAAAAAACAACGACAAGTAAATTGACTATTTTACTCTATTTTATTTTAATTATTAATTATTTTATTTTTATTTTTATTTTTATTTAATTTGATTGATGTCAAAATATTTTACAAGACATAAAATTAATCTCTACCTATTGTGGAGTTAATAAATATTTGTATTATATAATAAATATTAATTTCATTAAAATATATTAATAAAATATTAAATAAAAATTTAATAATTTTTAATTTTTAATATACAAATATTATTTAAATTAAATATTGTTTATTTTTTATAATCTAATGTTAAAATAAAATATAAACATTTAATTAGTGATCAAGGTAATGTGAAATTTGTGTAAACTAAGAGATCCAAAGTTCAAATCCCTCTATTGTAATCTGGTTAGGTAAATTGCACTGTAGTTACTATATATATATAAACTTAGATGTATTTTTGTCATATAACTTATCAAACGCTGACCATTTGAAACCCTCCCCAAATTATTTGAAAGAAATAAAAAATATATTTAATACAGACTATGTACTAACCAAACACTATTTATAAAAATAAATCTTATTTGGAATTACTACACATTATTTAAAGATGTATATAATTTTAGAAAAAATACCTACTTTGGATAATGATTTCTTAAATTGAATTTCTACAAAATTACCAATATACAAACAAAGTTAAAACAACTAAACAAAAACATGTAACAATTTATAAATACAATTACCAATATACAAACAAAGCTAAAACAACTAAGCAAAAAACACGTAATAATTTATAGATACAGAAGGAATCAATCATCAATCAGTAACAAGCAACAAGGATTATCTGAAAATTAAATTATCAGCTAGAACTAACCTCAAAGCCACTCAAAAAAATTTAGCCTCTTAATTTTATATATGAAGATTATATTTACTATAAAATTATTTTACAAAACTCCACACTAATTGAAAAGCATTAACAAAATTCATATGAGAAGAAGAAGAATTTTTTTTATATATAAACACTCTCAAATAATTAAAAGACTCTTTAAATATCATTAAGATATAGTTCAAAGAGAGGCTTCACTGCTTCACTGTTTTTCAATGAAATGGCACAACAACAGAAATCCATGAAAGAAGTTTATTGCTCTTCAAAGAGCTCAATTGTAACTAAAAATAAAGTTGTTAAGCATGAGTGTAGCATTATGCAAAACCGTGGATGGAGAAGTTAAGATCTAAGGCTCAGCTAGGGAACTTAATAGATAGACAAAGGTTGGCCTGAATTGTCAACATAGCGGGAGATACAAAAAATAAAATCACTCAGTCACACGATACGCACACATAATTCCCACCACATGTCAATTTACTGCACTTTTTTAGCAAACTATACCAAGTGAATAAAGTGCGGAGACCTTGATTTGCTTGTGAAGAGAAGAACGAGCCAGAGCAATATGAAGATTCTGCATGGCAGGGATGAGTCGGATGAGTCGGGATATTAGCACTTTGTTTCCCGCGGAGAGAATCTCATTTCCCACAGATATGGGGCCACATTTTTCTTCATCCAATCTTTTGTTGCAGTAATTTGTTAAGGCATCATGAGACCCCACAACCAAGTGAATAAAGTGCGGAGACCTTGATTTGCTTGTGAAGAGAAGAACGAGCCAGAGCAATATGAAGATTCTGCATGGCAGGGATGAGTCGGATGAGTCGGGATATTAGCACTTTGTTTCCCGCGGAGAGAATCTCATTTCCCACAGATATGGGGCCACATTTTTCTTCATCCAATCTTTTGTTGCAGTAATTTGTTAAGGCATCATGAGACCCCACAAAGCCACTGCTCCAATAATCAGTGATATATTGACAATATATGGAAACAAGGTGGGCTGCGGGGCAGCTAGTCCCTGCCCAGCCCGCAGCGTAAGAGCCCATCCACGGAGTTTCGTGCTCCAATAGCCCTGCAAATCCACCAAAGAAGATGCTTATTACTGCTCAGAACTACTTTCCGAGCATCCAGCCTCAGGCAGATGAATCCCCTACTTTTGCTGCAGCTTCTTCGTTGGAACACATGAATACCATTGAGTCTCCTGAGGGAGTGAGCAGTATGGAGACATACCAGTTGGCCCAAGGGGAGGACTTGAGTACATCGCCGCTTGCAGGGGAACAGGGCAAGTAGATCTCCAGTGCCAAGTTTCTATGTTGGAGTACCACTACTTTGAAAGGTCTACCAAAATGCATCAAACTGCTCGAATTGTCCACAGTCATGCGTGGTAGTTGACAGGCACCTTTCGTTACAGCGGGGTGCTCGCTGTACAACACCGTCTGCACCATCCAACGAGACATTAGTAATGGCAGTCTCTACCTAAAACAAAGGCCATTGTTTATAGTCTAAATGCTCAGGTAGTAGGCCATGTCATTGTATAGCGCTGTGTGGATGCTTTCAGGTTTCATGATATCACTAGACCGCTAGGAAAGCAATAGCAATATCGAAAGAGACCTGACGTCCAGCTGGAAGTGAGCCTTGAGGCTTCTAAGTTTCAACGTATGACTGGACCATTGGCAAAGCAATACAGAAAGTGACATAATCTCTGACCGGTCCAAGCTTCTAGACGGGTAACTAAATACTAACTAATAAACATCTTCTTATTTAAAATTTTCAAAATTATTTAAAAAAACTTATATCAATATTATTCTATTAATTTATAAAATTATCAGAATAAGCAGCGAGGTAATCAGGATTATATTAATATATAAATTCGAGTGCGAATAAGTTTAATACCAATGAAGATATGAAATCATAAAATGACAATTTAACTAAAAAGATTTTATAAAAAGTAAAAATAAATGGCTGCCGTGGCACTTTATAATACTCTTTTCGAAAGTAACAAATATTCGAAGTCAAAGTGAAGCACGCCAACTAAAAAGAATACGCATCGTTCTTCTTTCGACAAAATAAATGAACGACTTGTCTAGCTGTCTCTTTTATGTCGTTGGTGTTCCGAGAGCACGATGGTGGGAATAAATTTATTAAATACTGGAAATTTAGCACTGCATCGTCTCCTTTCAGAGCTAGACAAGCACTGTCGTAGGCTCCGGCTGCGGTTTCTGCCAGTGAAAACGATGCACTGGTAGTGCTCTGTTGTTCTTGTTCTTCAATATCCCCCGATGCAGCTAAGGTTTCTGCCAACGAAAGCGATGCACTAACTGTTTCAGATGTTGCTTGTTTAGCTGCCTCTTTTATATCTTTGGGGTCCTGAGAACGCGATTGTGGCAATAACTTTCTTAAACGCGGAAAATTTCGCACTGCAGAGTTCCCTCTCAGAGCCAGGCAAGCAGCGTCGTACGCTCTGGCTGCCTGTTCTGCTCGACCAAAAGTACCCAGGCTGATCCGTTGACGGCCACCACATCGAATTTCAGACTTCCATTTTCCAGGCATTGCAGAACGCACACCCAATATTTTGTTACACCGTCCATTTCCTTCGTAAATGTATAGGCGGAGGTTTCCTTCACATAAATTTATTCAGATAGTTAACTATTATTTATAAGATTTCTGACCTGTCATTCCCCCATGGGGCCTACACCACAGTAAGTTGTTACATCGCACATTTTCTCCGCAAATATATTGCCAGGCTTCCTTTGTCACAAAAATGCATCACTGACCACTGTCGGATGCCTCGGCCGTCCGTTATAGAGATTTGGTGCTACACGACATGTTGGAAGTCTCCGCCGTCCAAATGGATAACAAAGAGGAATCTAAGTTGGTGAAAAATGTGTTAAGCAAACTTAGAAAAAGTGCACGCAGCAGCGTTGCTTGGACACTGAAACAAACCACCAGCTGCATGTATTACACGTGCCCGTCCACCCTGAAGAGCGCTATAGCCCACCGAAGGTATCGAACTCGTCCATTTCGCCAACCGAAGGTATCGAACTCTTCCATTTCGCCATTTCGCAACCTGCACTCCTCCAGTATTTCAACTCCGTCGCGCCCAGGTTTTCCTCTCCTCTGATTCACCTCCATCCTGCGAGCAGGGCGTGTAACTCGAACCCTTGCGCTTTGGGTTGTCATTGTACGTGTTTTCAAATCTGTAGGTTTTTTATTTTATTTTCTGAAACTGCCGTCGCAGCGGACCCGCTGTTTGTAGGAGATAGATCCTACTCTGTCATTTGCTTGCCGTGAAAGAAATCGAACTTTTAGCTTGGGTGCAAGAGCTTTTGCATTTTCTGTTTCAGGTTCGCAGGCTACTCGGAGCAGAAGACAGGTTATGACAGGTTATGATAATGCTGAAATTTTATTTTGGGATAAATTTCTGGCTTAATTTCCGGAACGAGTTGAAATAGCTAGGTTTTGCCATTATTAGGCTTTGCTGGATATTGGGCAAGTTGAATGTCGGTGGATGATTCCGGTCATGTTATTTTGGAGAAATCAAGACTCTGCATAATGCACAGCTCAGAGCAAAGGCTCAATTGATTCGGCGCTGTGCAGGGGTTTTGTTGTAAGGGACGGTGCAGAATCAAGGGTTAGAGTTTTCATTGTTGTGATCGACAGATTCTAGCGTTTTGTTAGGCTTGCTTATAGAAACCTCAATTAGCAGGTAAAAACCCATGTTTTGGCTTTGTTTTGTAGAATATTGTGATTCTCTGAGCCTTGGTCAGTTGTTCGCAGACCAATTAATCTGAAGTCCCAAAACTGTGTCATTTAAGAATAATCCAGGCGGAACATGTTGCAGAGATACGAACAATTGGAGCTTCGAATTGCCCTCTCTCGCAAGTAACTTCATTGCCTTCGCAGCAAATTTTCTTCCATACCTTGTTTTTTTTATGTTGTACGGGTGACAAATTTTAAAAATATAGGTTAAATTGCTGCGTCGAAATTTCACAATTCCAGGAGAGATTTGTTATTTTCTAGGAACAATTCGGCAGTTTCATGTCAATTTTCTGGTTCGACGAAGATAGGAAACAATTTCGTTTATTTGCCGCTAAAATGTATATATTGAAGTCGCTTAGGGTTAATGTTTTAATTCTTTAGAGACACCTGTTGTAGTTCAGGGCTAAATATCTCTTATAGAGACAAGTTTCCGTAGCTTTACTTCAATTTTCTTTTTCAGAGACAACTGGCATTAGCGTAGTTTCTGTGTTTTAGATAATTTTAGTGTTTACAGATCATTTTTTAATACTTGTTTTCATGCTTCGACTTGAATTTCAATGCATGTGGTAACTATTGTATTAACGAAGGTTTGAAACGATACAACGTGTAATATCACAGCTTGGTTACATTCTTCTTCCGAATCAACTGCCAAATTCACTTGCCTTTCCATGACTAGGATATGGGCTTGGACTTTTACTGGGTTTGATTTTGCTATTTTACCTTTCAATGCTATATAAATGAGCAAAATTTGCCTATCTGGTGTCTAATGGTTAGGGATTATATTGGGTAACAAGAAGCGGGATGAAGAGGGAAGATATTTGAAGAAGATGAAATTGAGCACCCTGTCCATGTTAATATTTCACCACTTCTTCACTGGGATTGAAGTTGCTCGACCAAGCAATGGTGGGGAACCTAAGTTGTTCAACCTAATGGATTAACATGGCCAAATGGGTGGTGAAATGCTAGAGATAGAACGAATGCTTTCCAGATGGAGAATGGAAAGATTCAATTTCTTCAATTTCATTTTTTTTTTCTTTTTTGTTAATACTATATTGTTTATTTTTATTGTTATGATAAAATGTCATGTGACTGAAGGTTTCAATGCTTGTTGGAACTGTTGTATTAATGAAGGATCGAAACTATACAAGAATGCGTAATATCACAGCTTTGTTACATTCTTCTTCTGAATCAACTGCCAAGTCCAGTTGCCTTTCCATGAATAGGATATGAGCTTGAACTTTCACTGGCATATAGGCGAGATCTTTTTATATTGGTACAATCTTTAAGACTGAGTGATCAAAAAATATAGATATACAATTTGTAGTATTACCATGTCGTTAACTTGAAATTTGTTTTATATTTTTGGGTTGCTAACTTCTTGATTTGTTTTATATTTTAGGACATCTCAAGGCTTGGAAGATATATATCATGTTGTTAACCTGAAATTTGTTTTTATGTTTTAGCCTTTAGGGTTGCTAGCTTCCTGATTTGTTTTATATTTTAGGACATATACAGGCTTGGAAGATATATATATATATATATATATATGGTTTGTTCAAGTCATTTGTTACACTTGAATTATAATAATGCTAAGTTGAAAATGGAGTTCATAATATTGTATTTGGTAAGCAATGCACTTCCTTTCCAGGAAAACAACAAAAAATTAATCATTGTTCAGAATATGGGTAGTGTATGTGATCTTGATTTTAGAGATTACTGTAGTGATTTGTTGACATTATTGTCCTAATTTGAATTGCTTCAGATGGGTAACAAGGGTGCGTTCATAAGGTTCAAGGCCCCAGAACTCAAGCCAGAAATTATCTCATTTTCTGCTGTGGTGAGCAAATGTTTCCACTATGTACTATTTAGATTCTTCAATATGAATTTTATTATCTACTGTTGCTGGTGTTGAGAATCTTTAGCTGCATTTTGAGCTTGTCTTGTAATTGTTTCTTTGTTCAATAGGCATGTAAAATCTGACGACCTGGTTTTCAAGCGGTTAAATGATATTATTCAAGGTTTTAATGCCCTTTTTTTTCTTAGATGCAAATATTTCTTTGGACTGTTAGAAATCTATTTCACTGTTAGTACAATTTGTCTGAGGAAAGGCAGAACAAGATAATACCTTACATTGCATTTGTGCAGGAGTTGAGCAGATCTTGACTCTGTCGAACGCTGTCGAACGCCGTCTGACTACCTGGACCTGAAAACACAGCAACAGCAACATCAATGAAACTGCAGAGGCACAAACACAGCAACAGCAACATCAATGAAACGAAGATTACCAGTCTGGCAAACGCAGGCGTGGTGATAGCTGCTCCAGCTGCTCCGTTTGTAGATGCCGCAGAGCCAATTCCCATCTTCAGGCGACCAGGTTGAACAAGCACCCCGCACCTTGGGGAGTATAAGAGGAAAGTTGCTGGCAGGCGTAGGCGTGCATGTATGGCAGATGGCAGGCGTGGAGGTGTGGAGGTGTGGAGGGACATAACGTAACCTAGGCTAAGCGGCGATATCCTTAATGTTAACCCAGTTAACATTTAATGTTAACGAACTAATGCTATCTCGAAGATAGCATTACTTCAAACCTGTACCAATTAGCGAAAGATTTTGTAAAATTTTCCTAAGTTATGCCTCGTACTGAGGCCAAATAAGACGACCTTTCCATCCGTTGGCTGCGTGTATCGGCAAACATAAAATTTAATAAAATATATCCGCAAACTTTGGTTTAACGTGAAATATGTTTATGGATTTATGTGGATTTCTGTGCCAAACTAATGCTATCGGTGAAAACCGATTACTATAGTCCCTGCCAGCCCGAAGGGCAGGGACTAATAACATCCCTGCTCCCACGTATGTCATGCAAAAATTAAGTAAAAACTACGATGGGTAAGAGATACCACATGTTGCATAAGGCTTAATTTGAAAAACATATTTATCAGTTTTCTAATCACAAAAATTACCTTTGTTTCCAGGATTTCAGACCAATGGTATGGAAATTTACGAAGTCGTAATTATCAGCACAAATGAAGAACCATTGGAAAAATCCCCACAGGAATTGAATGTGAAGTATTTAGCAAATCATTTGGTTTGTTTCCTACATATAGACCAATAATGGAATAAAAAATATCCTATGATTAATCCTGTGATTGAAACACTTGCATCAGAGAATGGAATTGAACTAAGTTTCAATCTCATAAACACAAGTTACTTCTAATTTCTCTATCGAGATTCATGTTAAACTCAAATTTATTAATCAATGTGATCTGATAATGGGGTTCTTAAGGCTTTTTGTGAATTTGCAAGAACCTCTCCCATTTAAAGCTAGAATTTTCCCAAGTCTATTTCATTGACCAATGCAGAATTAAGAAATGCTTGAAAATATAGGTGTATGTTTGTAGTTGTTTCAACTGATTATTTGCTTTAAAATCTATTGTTTGTGCTGATATGTGGATGTGCTTAAACTGATATATAAATGCATATAACAATGAATAATGCAGCAGTAAAAACAAACACATAAGACAACAAATTAATTAGGAGTTCACCCACAACTCTTGGGCTACATCTCCATGAGCTCTAGTCAAACCAACTAGGCTCTTTGAGATATTGGTGTAAGTCTTTTCTACAAGCTCTTGGCCCAACTTCTCTTGTTTTTCACAAAAATAGTGGGTTCAAACACCATTTAATTCCCTCTGCCTCTTGAAGTTGTAGCTCTTCGTTCTTGTTCTTGGCTCTGGCTTTTTAGCTCTTGGTTCTGACTCTTGGCTCCGACTCTGGCTCGTTGGCTCTGGTTCTGTCTCTTTGGCTTTGGCTAACTGTTTTGGCTTCTTTCTGCCTTCTGGAGCCTTCAACTCTTTGGCTTTTCACTTGAACTTCAAGTGACCCTAAAGGCTCCCTCTGCTACTCTTTTGCTTTTGTGCTACCTCTTTGGCTTTTGCTTCGTAGCAAAGCCCCAACAGCAACCTTCAACAACAATAGCAACCTGGCCACTGTCAACAATTTAGCAGCCAACAGTGTTTGACATTCATGGCTTAAAAGCCAAATCGACATTGTCTGTTGGTTTTCCCTTTCAGGCTCTTTGTCTTCCTAGCTTGCTATCCAGCCTTCCATGCTCTCGTGGCTCTCTGCAGCTCGATCATTCAGGCTCTCTATCCCTTTGCTTATTGTTCAACCTTTCATGCTCTCATGGATCTCTGTAGCTCGATCATTCTGGCTCTCTATCCCTTCACTTGCTGTTCAGCCTTCCACTCTCTTGTGGCTCTCTTCAGCTCAATCATTCAAGCTCTCTGTCCCTTTCCTTATTGTTCAGCTTTACATGCTCTCATGGCTCTCTGCAGCTTGATCATTCGAGCTCTCTATCCCTTCCTCCTCTTGAGGAAACATCCCTTGCGATCACCCCAACCTCTGGTGGCTCTATGCCTTCTATCAGCTCTGCAGCTGTGGGATGTATAGCGTGAGCTCCCAGCTCTATGGCTCTTTGCTCCACTATGAGCTCCCTAAGGAAAATTAGTTTTTTTGCTTGGCTCTCTTGTCCTTGAGGCATCCTCTGACTCTACGGCGTCTTGTTTGTTTCTCTCCGTGCCATCATGAGGAATCATTCCATTTCACCTTTGTGGTTCTCTGAGCCTCATAACGCACAAGTGTGATGGTGGTTTTCCAATGGAAATGGACCGGCGCATGGGAAACTGGTTGTTTTGCCTTCCTATTCTGGTTCGCTTGAATTCTTTCTTTGAGCATTAGCAATCATTGCTAAATGCCCTCACGGATGAATGCCACCTATTCCACAATGGAAGGAGCTATTGATGCTTTAAATTATCCATAAATAGTCGTTTTGTGCTAACACAGGAAAACACTGAAATACACAGAGAAATCCGTAGAAAATAATGTTTCCAGACTTCAAATTTCCATAATCCCGATTTATATCCCTATTGAGTCCGGTCCTGATTGCAATAGTAAGTTGCAATGGCCCAAGGCTTCCGCTTTGGGTGTGGCAATCACACATCCACCAATCAGTCGATCACAATCGCAAATTGTAAGTCGCACAACTCGGGGCCCTTTCTTTGGTATTGCCGCCACCGATCCACCAATCGGCGATTGCACTATCGCAACAGCTTGGGGCCTTTGCCTTATGGGTGCATATGCATATCTACGACCCAATCTGCTGATCCAATCATCGGTGATCGCTGATCAGGGTTGCCTTTTTCCCAACATTAAGTCCTTATCTGATGCAATTTTTTTGAAGATTTGCCTATTTTTCCAACGAAACTAGGCACCTTCTGCATGCGATAACTTCTGCATTTGAAGTCTGTTTTCGCCCATTCAAGTTGCGTTGGATTCATAATAAGGAGACCTCAGTAATGAGACTATTTCTGAGAGTAGTCTACAATTTTCATTTTCCTCTTATTTACAAAGGATTTGTGTTATTTGGCACCTTTTACCTCTTGCATGAAGTCTTTTAGACTTAGATGTTTATCTAAAATCCATTTTTAGATCACGCATTCCCACTAAAAGAAATTTTGGTCTCCAAAAGACTGATATACTAATCTAAACAGAAATGAGAGTGAGTCACCCTCTTCTTTCAACGTCACTACACTTGCCTTTGCATAGTGACTCTAAACCAAAGTTTCTAACCACTTCTTTTCTTTGGACGGGCTAGTCTTCTTGGGAATAATTGTCTTCCTCCTTGCCTTCCTGCAGAAATTCTACTGAAATGGTCATAGAAGGTAGTTTGAGCTTCTTTGTCTTGATCATTGATTTAAAGTGGCTCAACAAATGTGAAGTACATTTGCTCCACAAAACTTTCATTTGTATCTATTTGACAAGCTGCCAACAACAACAAGCATACATAAAATAGCTAGATGGACTAACTCCTACTTCAACAAAGGAAACAGATTTCACATCTTGTGAACACCCCCATGTCTTGTATCTGCATACAAATGATAGACTAGTCAACAAGCCCACCAAACATGCCTTTAAAACAAATGTTCCTTCAAGTCAAGCATGTAGAAAAAAACCATTAGCACTCTTTTTCAAAAGATGAAACATTTCATCATTATCTCCATTTGGAGACCAAATTAACTTCTCCCAAGTCAACATGGCATCACATGCAGGCAAAGCAATCAACCCTGCAAGTTAATTACATATACATGTTCAAAAACAAGGAAATCATTGACATCCCTCTGTTCATGCATCTCAAGCTCATGCATGCATTTCATCCCTCAGTTTTCACTTAAGCATACTATACTTTTGAAGCTGAAATGAAATATAATGTTTCATATTTCAACTTTCACTTAAGTACACTGTACTTTCAAAGCTAAAATGAATATAATGTAGCAGCAACAAAGTGATTCTGCCTACTCAACTTTTTCATTCTGCAACTTGCATCTCATTAGCAAAGAAATGCAATAAATCAAAAAACAAGCATCCTTTTGCAACAAACCTCTTGTGCTTCAGTGATTGTCTTGAGGTCCTTCGAGATAAGGAGAATGCCTTCAGCCCTTATTCCCTCTTTTCTTCTCCTCGACTTAGTTATCAGTAGCTTTCCCTTCACCTTTTGCAAACTCAACAAATAGTCAGTCTGCAAACAAGCATAAAATCAGCCTCTTGCTGTTCAAACACCTTTTAGACAAACAATCTTTGCTCTATCAATCAAGCATTTTGATATAACCTTCTTAAAGATGTGGTTAATCAAACTTAAGCTCTAATAACACCTGATCTGATACTGGGACTCTTAAGGCTTCTTGTGAATTTGCAAGAACCTCTCCCACTTCCAAAGCTTGAATTTTCCCAAGTCTATTTGATTAACCAATGCGGAATTAAGAATGCTTGAAAATATAGGTGTATGCTTGTAGTTGTTTCAGTTGATTATTTGCTTTAAAATCTGTTGTTTGAGCTGATATGTGAATGTGCTTAAACTGATATAAAATGCATATAATAGTGAATAATGCAACTATAAAAACAAACACATAAGATAGCAAATTAATTAGGAGTTCACCCACAACTCTTGGGCTACATCTCCGTGAGCTCTAGTCAACTCAACTAGGCTCTCAAGGATTATGGTGTAAGTCTTTTTTACAAGCTCTTGGCCCAAGGTTCAAACACTATTTAATCCCCTCTGGCTCTTGAATCTCTGGCTCCTATCTCTGGCTCTTGGCTCTGGCTCTTTGGCGCTTGGTTCTAGCTCTTGGCTCTGACTCTGGCTCTTTGGCTCTGGTTTTGGCTCTTGGCTCTGACTTTGGCTTTTTGACTCTAACAATGGCTTCTTTTTGCCTTCTGCAACCTTTATCTCTCTAGCTTTTCACTTGAACTTCAAGTGACCCCAAAGGCTACCTCAGCTGCTCTTTTGCTTCTACAATGCCTCTTTGGATTTTGCTTCGCAGCAAAACCCCAATAGCAACCTTCAAAAGCAACACCAACCTGGCCACTATCAATAATTTAGCAACCAACAGTCTTTGAAATTCATGATTTAAAAGCCAAATCAATGCTACCTGTTGGTTTTCCCTTTCAGGATCTTGCCTTCCTCACTTGCTGTCATGCCTTCCACACTCTCGTGGCTCTCTGTAGCTCGATCATTCGGGCTCTCTGTCCCTTCATTTGTTGTTCAGCCTTCCACACTCTCATGGCTCTCTGTAACTTGATCATTCAGGCTCTTTGACCCTTCGCTTGTTGTTCAGCCCTCCACACTCTCGTGGCTCCCTGTAGCTCAATCATTTGGGCTCTCTATCCCTTCACTTGTTGTTCAGCCTTCCATGCTCTCGTGGCTCTCTGTAGCTCAATCATTTGGGCTCTCTATCACTTCCTCATCTTGAAGAAACATCTTGTGCGATCGCCCTAACCTCTGGTGGCTCTATGCCTTCTATTAGCTCTATGGCTGTGGGATGTACATTGTGAGCTCTCCGCTTTATGGCTCTTTACTCTGCTATGAGCTCCCTGAAGGAAAATTGGATTTTTTTCTTGGCTCTCTGGTCTTTGAGGCATCCTCTGACTTTGCGGCTTCTTTTCTGTTCCTCTTTGTGCCATCATGAGGAATCATTCCCTTTCGCCTCTGTGGCTCTCTGAGCTTTGTAATGCACAGGTGTGATGGTGGTTTTCCAATGGAAATGGAACGGCACATGGAAAACTGGTCGTTTTGCCTTCCTGTTCTGGTTCGCTCAAATCCCTTCTTTGAGCATTAGGAATCATTGCTAAACGCTCCCGGAGATGAATGCCACCTATTCCACAATGGAAGAAGCTATCGACGCTTTAAATTCTCCAGAAATAGTCGTTTTGTGCTAATAGAGGAAAACACTAAAATTGATCTGATAATCACCCTATGAGTGACATCAAATAAAGATTTATTGAACAAAGGTATTACAGACTCATGTGCTGGTGTGTGTGTTCTATGTTGTTGAAGCAACGAATTGATCAGATTGCTAATACACAGACAATAAAATGGAAAGACAACAGAGAAATACAGTAAGCAAACATAAGGACACAAGAATTTTAATAAGGAGTTCACCTTATTCTCCAGAGCTACGTCTCTAGTCCAGCTCTTAGTGGTGGCCTTGTTTTATTGTTCCTTTAAGCAAAGAATTACAATACAGGGACTCAATGTGAGTTCTCTTAAAGCAAGTTTTCTTGGCAGGGTGGTTCTTGGATTCCCCAAGCCATTTGAGTACACAGACTTCTTCTTCCTACCAGCTCCGTGACCTTCTGGTCCACAGTAGCTAGAGCCCAATATGGTGCTTAGCCCGAAAAAATTCCTCTATTGGATGGCTCAAATCTCTCAAGCCTCTAGTGATTGATGTTGCCACTGGTTAGCTTCGCCCTTTGTCTCTTTCTGCTTTTGCTTTACTGCCTTCTTCTCTTTTTATTCCATCCTCCTCTTGGGATTCTGGTCTATCTTCATCTCTCCGACTTGACTATGCATTATTTTCATTGTTCATGGATTTGAAGCCATTTCAACTCATGTCCATTAGGTTCCTCTTCCACCTCTGTCGATTCACCTTCTATAGCTACGCTTGGAGTTCCTTGTTTGGCATCAACATGAACGCTCAAGAAGTGGCCACGTGTCCTCCTCTAAATTGCGCCAGCCTACTTCACGGTTCATTTCTTCAGTTATGTTGTGGATGAATTCTTTCCTCCACTATAGTGGTCAAATGGATTCCAAATATTTATAAAATGTGGCGTATTCCTTCGTCGATTCTGCTTCCTCCATCAGGCTTGATCTCAGCCGTCTGATCTGAGGCCTCCAGATCCAACACCATTCGCATGTCCCACGCAGTTGACTTGCTCGACTGATAATGCGCAATCAACGGCGTTTTTCTCTCACCTCCACTTGCCATGTGTCGATCGATGTATGGGATCACTCCACTTTCTCCAAAACCATTTACCGTTTGAGGGCACCCCGATTAATACCACTGGTTTCCAGAGCACGGATCTCACCTTTGTACATTTAGCACTTTTTCCTTTTCGCCCGCGGTTCTCTGGTTTTCTATGCGTCTATGTGGTCAAGCTTCCCCCACTTTGGCCCTATTTGCCAAGCGATGTGCGATTAGCACTAAGCACTAACCAGGCATCAAAATCCACCTCCTTTTCCCAATCTAGGGCTCCCAGGGGCTAATTTGACCTCCTGCATAGTCTCCATGAGCCTCGATCAACGTGCTTTGACCGAGGTCCTCCTCGTTCCACCTAGCTTCCATTGCCACTGGTTCACGAGTGTTTTTTATCACGGTTCTGAATTCTTTGAGATTTGTCCCGACTTGATACAGTGATGGTTCTTTAATCAGTCTTTTATGGATCCAATTTGAATCACGTCCTTCCCACTGAAAAGCTTTTGGACCACCAAAAGTTGGTTTTCTTTCAAGCATCGACTAAGTGAGGATATTGCTTTCTCACTTTTCCAATTTCAATATACTTTTCACTGCTCGGCTTCGAACCCTTGAGTCCAATTATGAGGTACTCAACATCTCCTCTGCGTGTCGTCCTAATGTTCCCTTCCAAGATTGTGTCTTCCTGCAATTCATTAAGATATTCAAGTAGCAGGTCATCAATAGAAGGCAATTAACTTTTCTCTTCAGGATCCTCAATCATTGAAAGTTCAAACAATCTCAAGCAATCTGCATTTACAACTAAGTATATATGCATGTAAGCTGGTAGATCAAGGCAAAAAACATTTTCACTAACCTTCTCAAGTATCCTAAAAGGTTCATACCTGATAGGATTTAGCTTTTTACCTTCACCTTGTATCCTTTCCTTACTGATATACATCCAAACCTGGTCTCCAACTTGAAAACTATGCTCCATCTGATGCTTGTCATGCCTAGCCTTGTATTTGGCTTGGCTCTTTTCCAGTTGTTCCTGTATTGCCTGGTGGATCTCCTGGGTCTGTTCAATGAACCTAATTGCCTTGTCCACATCACTATGTCCATCAACTATGAAATCTTTACCAAAGACAAAACCCAAAGGTGACCTTGGTATGAAACCAATACAGGTGTCAAAAGGAGATATTTGTGTAGAAGAGTGTTTGGCTCTATTGTAAGCATGCTGCACATAACACAAATGTTTATCCCAAAGCTTAGGATGTTTGCTGCAATATCCACTAAGTAACTGGATCACTGTCCTGTTAACTACTTCTATCTAGCCATTGGTTTGTGGATGAAAAGTTGTGCTTTTCCTCAATTGGGTGTCCATCAGTTCCCATAGACTTGAACAAAACTTCCCCACAAATCGAGTGTCTCGATCAGATATAATGGAAGTGGGTAATCCAAAATGAACCCATACATGTTCAAAGAACAATTTTGCAGTTTGTTCAACTGTAATCTGTTTATTACAAGGTATCAAAATACACATTTTACTGAACCTATCCACAACCACATATAGATAATCATGACCTCTCCTAGATTTGGGCAGCCCTCCAACAAAATCCATGGAAACACTTTCCCAAGGGTGAGAAGGAACTGGTAAAGGAGTGTACAAGCCTAGTTTTCTATTGTTGGGCTTGCTTTTAGCACACATAGTACACCATTTTACATATCTAGAAACTGTCTCATTCATTTTCAGCCAATAACAAAATCTTTGCAGCTGTGCAACTATTTTACTTACCCCAAAGTGACCTGATATCAGCGAAGTTTGTGCCTCTCTAATTATCTTTACTCTCTATATTTGTGGAATGCAGAGTTTCCCACAATGATATAAGAGTTGGTCCTTCACATGATAGTCCAATTCTTCTACCTTTTTGCCTTGACTCAAGGCTGTGTATACATCTTTAAAGTCAATGTCATGAGCATATTGTTCTATGTAGCTTTCATGTAGCACATAATCATGCTTAAGTATGGGAGATGCATTTATAATGGGTCTAGATAACATGTCTGCAACCTTGTTATGTATGCCCTTTTTATATCTTATGACTAAATGAAATTGTTGTGGAAAACCCATTCATCTGTAATGTCTTGATTGCTGCAACTTAGTTTGAGAGTGTAGATATTGAAGTGGTTGATGATCAATATGTATTACTGTCTCTTTGCCCATTAAGTAATGTTTCCACTTTTTTACACTCTGAACTAATGCATACAATTCTTTATCATATGTAGGATAGTTAACTACTACAGGATTAAAAGTCTTAGAATGATAAAATATGGGTTTTCCATGCTGTGTCAACATTGCTCCCATGGCATAGTCAGTGGCATCCGTTTGGATCTCAAATGGTCTTTGTAGATCAGGCAGTGCTAATACAGGTGTTGTACTGATTTTTTCTTTCAAGGTGTCAAAGGCTTTCTGATGTTTGCCTCCCCACTGAAACACCTCCTTGGCGTAGGCTTGCCAGCTGAATTTTACTCTTGTCTGAGTTGATGTTTTGCACTCTGCAATACACATCAATTTGTCTAATCCAATTGTCCAATTTTTCAACATTCAACTTTCCATCATATATATGCAAATCAAATTTAACATCTAGCTTAATCAAAGATGCTTTCTTATTATGCACAGGGCTATTAGGAGGTGTGAGAAAGATTTCCTCTTTCCCTTTTCCTTTTGAGTGGTCATGGGAATGAGACTCATCTTCTTCCTTATCTTGTTTAGAACCTGATGAATCTTCATCCTTATGCTTTCTAAAGTCCTTATACATTTCTTCTACCATAGAATTTATAGCTAGGAAAATCTCTAGGAATTGAGGGTTTGGCCCCATAGAACCTTCCTCTCACATTGTCTTCCGAGAATAGACTCTCCCAATTTTAGGATTAGTTTCCACCAACTCTCCTTCTCCTAATTTGAGCTTTGATCTTGTGAGCATTCACAGCTAAACCAACACAATCTTATCTAACCTTATAGCCGAAAGCTCTGATACCACTTGATCTGATAATCACCCTATGAGTGACATCAACTAAATATTTATTAAACAAAGGTATTACAAACTCATGTGCTAGTGTGTGTGTTCTATGTTATTGAAGCAATAGATCGATTAGATTGCCAATACACAGACAATAAAATGGAAAGACAGCAGAGAAATACAGTAAGCAAACATAAAGACACAAGAATTTTAATAAGGAGTTCACCCTATTCTCCAGGGCTATGTCTTTGGTCCAACTCTTAGTGGTGGCCTTGCTTTATTGTGCCTTTAAGAAAAGAATTACAATACAGGGACTCAATGTGAGTTCTCCTTAAGCAAGTTTTCTTGGCAGGGTGGTTCTTAGATTCCCCAAGCCACTTGAGGACACATAATTCTTCTTTCTACCAGCTCTATGATCTTCTGGTCTACAGTGGCTAGAGCCTAATGTGGTGCTCAGCCCAGATAGATTCCTCTATGGCATGGCTCAAATCTCTCAAGCCTTTGGTGCTCGATAGTGCCGCTGGTTAGCTCGGCCCTCTGTCTCTTTTTGCTATTGCTTCACTGCCTTCTTCTCTGTGTATTTCGTCCTCCTCTCAGGATTCTGGTCTTTCTTTGTCTCTCCGAATTGACTGTGTATTCTTTACACTATTCATGGCTTTGAAGCCATTCAAACTCATGTCTGTTCGATTCCTCTTTTGCCTCTATCGATTCACCTTCTGCAGCTGCGCTTAGAGTTCCCTGTTCGGTGTCAGCATGAATGCTTAGGAAGTGGCCATGTGTCCTCCTCTAAATAGCGCCAGCCTGCTTCGCCGGTTCATTTCTTCAGTGACGTCTTGGATGAAGTCTTTCCTCCACTGTGGCGGTCAAATGGATTCCAAATCTTCATAGAACACGGCATATTCCTTCATCGGTTGCACTTCCTCCATCAGGCTTGATCTCAGCCGTCTGATCTAAGGCCTCCAGATCCAACGCCATTCGTACGTTCCCCGCGGTTGACTTGTTCGACCGATAACGCGTGATCAATGGCAATTTTCTCTCACCTCTGCTTGCCACGCGTCAATCAATGTATGGGATCACTCCACTTTCTCCAAAACCGTTTTCCATTTGAGGGTGCCCTGATCAATACCACTGGTTTCCAGAGTGTGGGTCCCACCTTTGTACGTTTAGCACTTTTGCCTTTTTGCCCGCGGCTCTCTGATTCACCATGCATCCGTGTGCTCAAGATTCCCCCACTTTGGCCCTGTTTGCCCAACGAGCGCTAATCTGCATCAAAATCCACCTCCTTTTCTCGATCTGGGGCTCCCAGGGGTAATTTGACCTCCTGCATAGTCTCCATGGGCCTCCGTCAGCACGCTTTGACTGAGGTCCTTGTCGTTCCATGCTGGCTGCCATTGCCACTAGTTCAGGGGTGTTTTTGATCATGGTTCTAAATTCTTTGAGATTTGTCCCGATCTAATACAGTCATGGTTCTTTAATCAGTCTTTTATGGATCCAATTTGGATCAAAAATACATGGAAAAGCCACAGAAAACAATGTTCCGAGACTTCAAATTTCCATAATCCCACTTTATATCCCTATCGAGTCTGATCCTGATCACAATCACAAGTCGAAATGGCCTGGGGCTTCCCCTTTGGGTGTGTCGATCATCGATCTACTCATCAGCCAATCACAATCACAAATCGCAAGTTGCACTTCCTGGGGTCCTTTCCTTTAGTATTGCTGCCACCGATCCGCCAATATCGGTGATCGCACTATCGCATTAGCCTGGGGCCTTTGCCTTATGGGTGCATATTCCTGTCTCTGACCCGATCCGCCAATCTGATCATCGGTAATCACTAATCAGGGTTGCCTTCCACCTGACTTTAGATCCTCCTCCGATGTGATTTTCTTCATAAAGCCTTATAGGCTATTTTTTGAAGATTTTCCTCTTTTTCCAAAGAAACTAGGCATCTTTTGCATGCGAAAAATTCTGCATTTGAAGTTTGTTTTTTTCCATTCAAGTTGTGTTGGATTCAGAAAGAGGATATCTCTGTAATGAGACTATTTCTGAGAGCAGCCTATGATTTTCGTTTTCCTCTGATTTACAAAGGATTTGTGCCATTTGGAACCTTTTTCCTCTTGCATGATGTCTTTTAGACTTAGAGGTTTATCCAGGATCCACTTTTGGATCACAAAGTGAACACTTGGCAAAAAAAACTAGAAGCCATATTAGCTCTGAATCTCTATGTGAATCTATACCAGGTCCCCCATTAGAGAAGTAACAATAAAACTTATATAAACTTTACCTTTCTAATTTGTCTCCTGAGATCTATGGAAATCATTGATAAACACAATTGTTACAGTACTACTTGGATAAGTTAACTTATTGTTAATAATCAATACCTAAAAGTAGTGCAGTCCCCTAACTTCAAACAATCTAGCAATGTCATTCGTAACCAGCATCAATATTTTTTGAAAATTGAGTTCATGGCTAGTAATCATCACCTTTCTGAGAGGTACCAAAACTAAAAGACCACCAAAAGTGACTAAGAAAAGGAGCCCAACCATCTGGCTAATGTTGTGTTTCTTTATTGTATTGAGGGAGCATTCCCTTCAAAAGTAATTCCTATTTGTTCATATGCCTCGCCCTGAGAAACCTTTGGTACGCCAACCTCTTCTTGTGGTAACTTTGCAGTTAGAGATGGATGCCACTTCTCAGCAACCTTTGGTATGCCAATCTCTTTGTGCGGTAACTTTGCATTGACATACATAGTGCATTAACTGAAATTGATATCAGTATAAATTGGCAAAGAGCACAAGTTGAAGCACGTGCTAATTTTGTATATAAAACAAATGAGGAGATAGATAAAATGAATAATGAGGAGCTTAAAGCATATGCAAAGGCTTGTCCTAATGGTTGGCAAGGCCTAATTGTTCATGAAGAAGAGGGTGTGGGATCGGTATGTGTTAATGGTTAGAGTCGATATTTTAATCTAATTTGTAATGAATGTATTAATGTCGATTCACATACATTTTGTTAATTTTTCAGATATAATCTAACACGAATGTATCATATGTTCACCGTTTGTAGTTAACTCATTTGTTGAACGAAAATTTTGATAATTTCACAGTCCCGAGTTTAGGTTCCAATGAAGATATTTTGAGAGATGTTAGGTTTTTTGAAGAGTTCATGTTGATACATTTATTATTCTACTTTTATTATATCGGTATATTGTGAGGACATATTTTTAAAAGAAATAATAAAGAGTATTAATTAAATGTTAACATATTTCGATTTTGACCGATGTTTTGGACATAGTGCCATCCTCTTGCTCCCTATTACTATATGTGCCACAAGTATTGAATATTTCACTTATGTTTTGTTACAAGTTTCATTAAAAAATTATCTATAGATTTATCTTATAGTTTTAAAATTTGAGAATTTTAGGTTTGGAGAGATGATTTCCATTCTCCAGGGACATTACTGATGGAGTGAACAATGTGGATAGGATCATCTAAACAATTTGAAAAAGTAGTGTAACATTTTTTTAATATTTATAGTTTATGCATTTTCATGTGCAATTTAAAATTTCTAATATATACATGTACATCTATCGTACAGTGGATCCAAGAGGGTGCAATGCAAGGCAAATATCGAAAGGGAACAATGGAGGGGGAATACCATGAGGTATTGCGTGGAATTTGAAACTTTTTATAATAAAAAAATGAATGATTACATTCTCATTTAATTTTAAAACATTAAAATTTAATTTTAAAGTACATAATCTTATGTATATATAAAATTACACATGTTGTACACGGGACCCATGATTTAGATGAGAGCATGAGGAGGTTGATAGATCATATATTTGAGTGAGATTATATGAATTGATGCAACTTTTTGTTTGAAAGTCTTTTAATATTATATTTACTTTTATTGTGATATAAATTTTGGACATATTCAAAGTAAAACTCTTTATTATGAATTGATACATCTTATTATTTGACAACTTTTTATTTTATATTTTAAAATTTTAGATATATTTTAAATCTTGAACACTTTATTATGATTTAATACATGCTAATTTTGGATTTTATGTACATTTTGCATGGTACAATTTGCATGATATATGTTTTGATGCTTAAAACTTGGTTTTATATATTTAAGTTCATGAATATGTAGCAATGAAAGTAAATTTGTATTTAATTGGTACATTTTTCATTCAATCATTCCTATAATGTTAATAGATGATTCTTAGGTTTTGTTTAAAGTTGTTTTGTCTTGACTTATTTAAAACGAATCTATTAAAATTGCAAATTACAAAATGTAAGCTCTACATTTTGCAATTGAATGAATCTTATAATTTGGTGTAGATGTCTAAAACAATGATAACTTAAAATTGTATTATAAAATATGGTATGTATATTTTGCATTCATGTATAGAAATGCTACTATGGGTGTTGGTTGATAGCTAGCTTTTAATATAAATTTGTTTGAATGCACAAACATAAGTTAGATAAAGTTGCATTATAAAACATGGCCCACAGTTTTCATGATGCATGCATGGTTTGATGCTTTTAAAGATTTTACATATTTACATTTAGTTGGCACATTTTGCATTCAATCATTCCTATAATGTTAGTAGATAATTCTTAGATTTTGCTTAAAGTTGTTTTGTAAAGGTATTTAAAATGAATCTATTAAAATTTCAAATTACAAAATGTGAGGTCTATATTTGGCATTTGAATGAATCTTATAATCGGTGTCGATGTCTAAAACAATGATAACTTAAAATTGCATTATAAAATATCGTATGTACATTTTTCGTTCATGTATAGAAAGCTACTATGGATGTCGGTTGATATTTAACTTTTAATATAAAGTTGTTTGAATGCAAAAACATAAGTTAGATAAAATTGCATCATAAAACATGGCCCACAATTTGCATGATGCATGCATGATTTGATGTTTTAAAGGTTTTACATATTTGCATTTAGTTGGTACATTTTGCATTCAATCATTCCTATAATGTTATTAGATGATTCTTAGGTTTTGTTTAAATTTGTTTTGTCAAGTTATTTAAAATGAATCTATTAAAATTGCAAATTACAAAATGTGAGGTCTACATTTTTCATTTGATTGAATCTTATGATTCGGTGTAAATGTCTAAAACAATGATAACCTAAAATTGCATTATAAAATATGGTATGTATTTTTTACATTAATGTATAGAAAGGCTACTATTGATGTCAGTTGATATTTAACATTTAATATAAATTTGTTTGAATGCACAAAAATGAGTTAGATAAAATTGCATTATAAAACATGGCCCACAATTTGCATGATGCATGCATGGTTTGATGTTTTTAAATGTTCTACATATAATTTAAGTTTATGAATATGTAGAAATGAAATTAAAATTTCCTTTAGTTGGTACATTTTTTCGTTCAATCATTCTTACAATGTCAGTAAATGATTCTTAGTAAATGGCTCAATGAACCACAATAAAAAATTAACAAAGTAGTAATAACACTCGACTCAAGCAACCACAATAAAAAAATAATAGACCAGTAACACCACAGTATACATCACAAATTAAAAAAGCAGTAAATCCTCAATACAAGTCTACATAACATGAAGTATACATATAACTATGTAACTCAATACAACATCTAATGAATATCACTTTCACATCATCACATTCTTAAGAAGGTACAACTTAAGAGTGCACAAAAAGAAATTCTAACAATGTACTTGAACTCTAAGTTCTCAAAGATGAATCCAAGTAGAAGAAATTGTTGGGCAGATCAATTAAAAGAATTATAATGGAATGTCATCTTCAGTAATCCATTAATGGTAATCTTTTGACATTCTCAATTTTTTAACTTTCAATTGTTTTTTTTATTGATCTTCTGTCAACTTTATGTGTGGTGCGCACACCAAGTGACTATATTTACAACTTATGACATTGGGTTGATAGTCTTGAGAGTAAATATTAATCTCAGTTTGGTGAGTTTATTAGAAAAAATAACCTTTCAATATAATAGACCCTCTTTAATATATAAAATTGTTATCATCATAGTCCTCCAATAACTTCATCTTTCGTTCAGTGCACTGCATCAAATAATACTAGACATTTTCTATGTTGTTAATGGGTGAAACTACAGTAAAAACATCTCCTGCACAATAAAACAAGTGTAAATTCATATCATAATTAACATAAAATTAACTAAATATCAATATGGACTTGATTTTATTATCTATTTCTTGATCTTTTTATTTTAACTATTACCTAGATAATTATACGCATTGATTTAAAAAACATAACACACACACACACATATATCTGTTGAAATAAATTGAAATATTACCTTCTCTAACAAGATCAGAAACTCGATCACCTTCAAATGATATCATAGTCTCCTCTGATTCCATCTCTTCGAAGCTTGCAACTGACATTTTCCCCTTTGTATTTAGTTTTGTATGTTGCCAAGGTTTTAAAGACATATTATTTTCACAAACATCATTGAATTGTGTGTCCTCTATGCAAACAAGACAAAAACAAGAATATTTTCTTTTATCCAATGGAAATGCATTTTGGTAATCCTTTGCTTTAATTGAATGCAATTTTCGAGTCCATTTTACTGTTTCAGCTTCATATGTAATCGATCTAGCTACTTTTTTGACTCCAATATGCCAAAAAAAGATATAGTAAATTCAAACAAGAATTTAAATATGTTATTTAAAATACAATGTATATATCAAATATAATCATCTTTATGCTATTGAAATTATATACAAGTTAATTTTCATATATGTACATACCTCCATACCTCCCTTGATGGGTTAATCTGATGGCTTAGTGCAGCATTGCACCATTGAACAACTTGTCCAAATGAGACAAGTTTGTTTGAAGAGTGGTCCATTTGATATCTTCGAAGTGCTTGTTTTATTCATGCCCCTGCACCATCATGTTCTCCTTTTCCATGACCAGTCTCAAAGAAATTCCAATAATGTTTAACGTGGGTTTTCTTATGAAGATGACACAACCAAAAGGATGATCGTGAAGATTTGAATTGACCTGCGCATCCACTGACCATATCCAATGTTCATTGCATTTTATTCCACGACCTTTCAATGAGTTATAAATCTTATCAAAACAATGTTGTACAAAATCTATATCATGTGTATGATCATTGTTGATATAAAGGTGATATTCTTTAATAGCATGTTGATTCTTACTAGTGATTTCTATATCATCAAAATTTTGTTCAGCATGTCTATATAGAATATGGACAAGCATAGAGAGTTGGTTAGAATGATAATATTCACTATGTATTTCATTTTGTGCAACAAATGTGTAATTCTATGGAAAATCAGCTATTGACAAAATGGTCTTTGGTGGAAAAATTACACGGGGTTTTTTGAATTGTAGGTCCTGCCATCAATCTCTATGTGAATGCTTGGTGTACTTATAAATTTCTGTCTCAAATTTCTTCAAAAACTCTATCACTGGAATTTCTTCTTCCTGTGAATCAATCCTTTTAGCACTTGCACTATTATTTGAACTAATCAATGTGTGGATATATTCATATCTCTTTCATTTCACTTTTAGGTTAGACAATGATTGATCATTTATATCAATAGAATATTTGTTGTGAAATAAAGTCAAATTTCCACAATGATCACATTTTTTACCACCAACACATTTCTTTTGGTAAAATAATTCATGACTTTCTCTTTCACATAGAATTTCGGATATGAAACCATGGATAGTGGAAGGAGGAGGTGATATTTTCCAAAATGTTTTACCAAAATTTAGGAAGGTGTCATAATATAATTGAATTCCACATGATAATGACAAAAACAAGTGTTTCATACAATGATAGGTTTAACATACCTTGGTTTTTGTTGCACAAAAGTATTGATTGAGACATTAATTCCATGATTCTCTTCTATGAACTTATTGAAAAACGCTATCTTAGTGGTGTCCAAGATATGTTTTGCATGTTCTTCATACTGATTTTGTGCTATTCTTCTCCACATCACATCCCTTGCTTTTGGCGAAACACGTGAATTTTCCATCCAATATTCATATATTATTCTTTTACATATTCTCCAGGTCTATCTTTGTATGGTTGTTTACAAATATTTTCCCAACAAGCGAGCTCATCATTTACATCTATTAGCAATCGAAATTTCCCATGTTTGTGCAATATTTTTTTGTAAAGTCCCCAATATTTTTGCCATAGATTTTACCAAACGATTTTCTTTAGTACTTGATGAAACCATTGCCATTTGTATTGTTCTACATGAATCTACATAGTGTTTCTTTCTAGATCTCCCAAAAAAATTTAGAGCACTATTTACATTTTGAATGACATTTTCCTTCACCTTTTTATCTTTCGTTGATTTTCTAATACCCAATAGAGTTGTAGTGTCTTTTAATTTCTTTGATGTTAAGAGACCTCTCAAAATTTGAGTTTGATATGTCACACTTTCATCTTTGAATAACTTTTCAATAATGACGTTAGCACAATATTGTTTAACATGGTCAGCTTTTTTATCTCCATATATGTTAGTGTAAACATTTTCTAACATCTCATCATCGATATTGATTTCATTTATACATGTGAAAATTAAATGTAAATGGGTATAAATATTCATTAAATAATAAAATTGAAAAATAGGGTTTGAATGAAATTGAACTTAATAAATATGTATAATTTCAATAATATACGTGACATATATATATACTTATGTTGATTCAACTTATTCACTTGAGTCTCTTTCAACATCACCAATCATTGGTTCATTGTCGTTTTCACTTTGTCTTTCAACATTTTCAATCTCATCATCAGTGTTACGAGGAATATCTCTCTTTATAGTGAAAAAATAATTTTCAAATTAGTTCATCAAATAAAATTAAATTTAACAATATGTGTATTAATAATGTGATATAATATTAATTAATTAAGATATTTTTTAAGAATAATTGATGTATTATATTTTTTATATTAAATATTTTAATATATAGTAATAAATTAAAGTGATGGACTACCATTAACTATTGAAAAGAATAATATTAATCTCTTTCTTACAGAATATTCATAAATGTGAATAATTATATTATAAGATTAATAATGTGATATAATATTAATTAATTGATATCTTTTTTTTTAAATAATTGATGAATTATTCTTTTTATAATGGATATTTTAATATATAATCATAAATTAAAGGCTAATATGGATGGTATAGATCTGAAAATATATTACAATAAGGAGATCACTCATTTAGTAGCCTGCATAGATCCAACCAAATCATGAGCAAAGGATTGTTGTAGTTGCAAAATGAAGATTTGGCCACCTTGAGGTACCAAGAGGCCATCCTTAGGCTCAGAGAAGTCACACCATCCTGAGGAGTAGTTTCAAGGCCATCAATCCACTCCATGTAGTAGATCAAAAAGTTCAAAATACTTAAATAAAAGAGAGATTGTTTCAGTTAGATACATCATCACATTGTTTTGTTTAATAAAGACTTGTGCACAAGCAAGAAAATGAATGAAAACACCTACAAAGGACATTTGATCGACCATTAGTACATGGAAACATGCATACATATCCAACAACTCGACATCACAAGTAGGCTCAGGTATGACACCCCTCACCTCTTCCATATGCACAAAATGGTAAAAAGTGTGTTTAATGAGAAATAATAGATTTTTTAGGGGTTGCAGGTGACCAGTAAACTTGGCCACCTTCGATTAGTAAACTGAAATCTACTCAACCATCCATGCAATGTGGAAAAATCAAAGGAGGGGGAGTGATAATTACAAGGAGTGGGGACAATCGCTAAAAGAGGAAAATATGCAAAAAGGCTAAGTCACCAAGCATGTCAAGACATTTCCACAAAATTAATAAAAGGGAAAATGGTTCAATTCCACTCATACCAATGCTCATTCTCGAAAATAGTGAGAAGAGCCCACCAAAACATCAAATGTTGAGCTAGATGCTACCAAACGCTACCTAAGGTGCTACAAAAGAGCCACATAATTGGTCTACTGAAGCTACAGGACTCAACACCACTGCTAAAGGAGTTCCTAAATTGTTATAGGAATGTAGAGGAGGTGATACAGAATTAAACTAAGGACAAAAAAAGAGCCCAAAATGTCAGGCCAGGCAGTAACTCCATAGGGTAGAAATAAATTGACTGTATTATTCCATCAGGTAGGTCCTCATTATATACATGAGGGAGAGACTGTTCAGTTCGTCTCTCGATGACTATTCATATTTCCTATCTATCTATTTACAATAATTCACCCAATCACAAGGATTAGGTGTCAACATTCCCCCCCTTAATCTAAAGGGATGTTGGTGAGTCCAAGCATCAATTTGAATCGTTCAAGCTTTTCCCTTCGAAGTGCTTTGGTGAAGATGTCTGCAATTTTCTCATTTGTGGAACAATGACGAAGATGGATTGTTTTGGCCTCAACATGATGTCGAATCAGATGATATTTAGTATTGATGTGCTTCGTTCGATCATGGAACTTTGGGTTCTTGGCCAACTTTATTGCAGAGGTATTGTCAATCATGAGTGGAGTTGATTGTACTTGTTTTACCTGCAAATCTTCATGAATTTTCCTGAGCCACACAATTTCTTTTGTTGCTTCAGTTGTTGCCACGTATTCTGCTTCTGTTGTGGAATCTGCTGGAACTGATTGTTTGTGTGATCTCCAGGAGATAGCTCCTGATCCAAGACTCATAGCATATCTTGAAGTAGATTCCCCAGTTTCTTTGTCTCCATTGAAGTCTGAATCAGAGTATCCAATCAAGCTGAAGTCATCCACCTATGTATACTTGATTCCAAAGTCTTGAGTTCCCTTCAAGTACCTTAGAACTTTTTTTTGCAGCAGACCAATGTCCCTCACAAGGCTTTTGCATAAACCTAGAGAGGATTCCAACAACAAATGAAATGTTTGGTCTGGTAGTAGTTAGGTAGTTAAGACTTCCTACAAGCTGTCTATACTTTGTTGCATCCTCAAATTCCTTTCCTTCAATAGATGTGAGATTTAAGTTTTGTTCTATTGGAGTAGTAAGAGGATTGCACTCTATCATGCCAAACCTGTTCAATAGATATCCAATGTATTTCTTTTGAGAAAGAAATATGGACTTTGGATGTTGGGTTACTTTAATGCCAAGATAGTAGTGAACATAGCCCAAATCATTCATTTCAAAACTTTTCCCCAATTCCTTCTTTATGGATGCAATGTAGCTTTCATTGTTCCTTGTTATCAAAAGATCATATACATATACCACAAGATATACAACTGTTTTGCCAACTTTCTTGACAAATAAAGTTGCATTATCAAGATCAAAATTTTTGAAATTGAGTTTTAGAAGATGCTCAGTTAGTTTTTCATACCAAGCTCGCGGTGCTTGTTTGAGGCCATACAAGGACTTCACAAGTTTTCATACTTTATGTTCATGTCCTTTCACAGCAAAACCTTCAGGCTAGGACATAAAAACATTCTCTTTTAGATCTCCATTCAAGAAAGCAGTTTTTACATCCATTTGATGGACTTTCCAACCGTTTTGAGCTGCTAGTGCAAAGAGTGTCTGGATGGTAGCCCATTTTGCTGTGGGGGCAAAAGTTTCCTCATTATCGACCCCTTCCTTCTGTGCAAAACCTTTTGCCACAAGCCTAGCTTTGTGCTTGTCAAGTGAGCCATCAGCTTTGTACTTGTTCTTGTAGACCCACTTGCAGCCAATTGGTTTGGTTCCAAATGGAGGATCAACCAGCTTCCAAGTGTCGTTCTTTATGAGGGCATCATACTCCTTTTGCATTGCTTCTTTCCATTCATCATGAGAAGCAGCTTCTTTGAAGGAAGTTGGTTCAAAATTTGTTGACAAGTTCAATTCACAATCATAAGAAACATCCATATCAACAGGTGAATTAGAGTCATCTACATCACCTCCATTTTGCTGGTCTGAATTTTTGGTTCCTGTCTTTCCAACTTCATCAAGATGAACACTTTCAAGTGTCTTTGTTAGCCACTTTAGGGGACCTTTCTCAGATGGTCCAGGTTGCTCCATTGATTAAGTTGGGACTGAGTCAAGATTGAGTCTCCCAATTCTATCAATTACATCACTTAAAGCATCATCCATTGTTGGAGTTTCATGCGGGGGAGAGTGTTCTTCAGAAGAAGGTTCCACATGTTGATCTAGTATAGGAATCCCCCCTTCAAGATGTGGAATCTGATTATCAAATTCTTGAAATGATTTCGTTTTTGCGAATCTATCCAAGCGATCAAGTTGTTGCTCAACAACATTGTCAGATTTGGATGATTCAAGAAAAATTACATCTCTAGATACACCAAACTTTTTATTTACTTCATCATATAGGCGGTATGCTTTGGAGGTGTTTGAATACCCCAGGAAGATACACTTACGACTTCTAGCACCAAGTTTGTTTCTATGTACCTTTGGTATTAAAGCATAACAGGTGGAACAAAAAATCCTGAGATGTTTTACCGAAGGAACATGTCCATACCACAATTCATAAGGGGTCTTGTTTCTTATAGCACTAGATGGACATCTATTCTTTATATATGCAGCACATAGGATAGCATTAGCCCAAAACATTATCTTTACATTTTTGAAGAAGAGCATGGATCGTACCATATTTAAGATTTTCTATTCATTCTTTCAGCTACACCATTTTGTTGGGGATTATAAGGCATAGTTGTTTGATGTTTGATCCCATGTTGGAGAAGTTAGTTTTCAAATTCATTTGATGTGTATTCTTTTCCATTATCAGTGTGAATAGACCCAATATGAGATTTTGCATCATTTTCAATCCATTTATGAAAATTCTTGAATGTTTGAAAAGCATCAGGTTTGTTCTTCAATAAATAAGCCCAACACATTCTAGTGTAGTCATCAATAAATGTCATGATATATTTATTTCCATTTGCAGAAGGAACATGCATTGGACCACATAAATTTGAATGAATGAATTCAAGCTTCCTATGTGCTCTTGAATGTGAATCATGAAAAGACTGTTTGCTATGCTTTCCTAGAATGCAAGCATCACATTACTTAAGTTTCCTAGGAATTATAAGCAAACCAGCAACACCATTTTTCTTCAATAAGCAGAGACTGTCATAGTTCAAATGTCCAAATCTAGCATGCCATAATAAACTTGATGGAAGTATACCTTCTTCATGATGACAATTGTATGAGAAATGTTGCGCATGAGTAGAGGTTCCTTGCAGCTTGAGAAGCCTTTCTTCTTCTATTCCCCTCATGACAAGTGAGTGGTTAGATGCTTTTCTTACCTCAAGCTTGCCATCAAACATATGAATGGAGTCACCTTGCTGGTGGATGTGGACCAGGGACAGCAAGTTTCTCTTCAGTTGTGGGAGATATAGAACATGATGCAGAAGAAAGTCTGGAAGACCAGGCAGTTTAAGCCTGATTGTGCCAAGCCCTGATGGTTTGATTTTTGATTGATCTGCAAAGTATATTGCTCCATCAACATTGTCAGTGAAATCTTCAAAAAAATATTTTCTATGAGTCATGTGGCAGGTTTCTCCTGAATCAAGCAACCAATCATTTTGCCAAGAATCAAGTGAAGCATTAAATAGATCTTCATTTAATCCAATGTTACATTGTGCCACAACATAGTGAGTGGATTCAGGTGCTTTACCTTTGTCTGTATCATCAATTTTACCTTTCTGTTGGTTTCTTGTCTGTATCATCAATAATTTTCCTCGAATCCCCTTGACCATGGAGTTATCCTAAAAAGAGTAAGTCAAACCCTCCCTCCTCACCTTCCATATAATTGTATGAAGAAATTTTCTTTCTACAAGAACCATATAGCAAACCCTCATAAGAGTCAATTTCTTTTAAAAAATCATTTTCACTAAAGTAAAAGGATATCGTCTTTCTCCTTCTATCATGAAAGAAGCATTAGCCACCCTATCCCTATGCTTGTACCCTAGACTACTCAAAGATAAACTTTGAACAATTCCCATCGAATAATTTAGGAAAAGAGCAATAGAAGCCATGGGGGTGGTTTCAATTAAAGAGAACCCTCATACGCTAAAAGAATCCATCAGCATCCTCCTATTAGGGACATTTTTCTGAGACATCATGGGATGGGGTTCTCTGAGAAGTTAAAAGGGTATGATGATGAGGTAGCCCATGATTTTTCCATGGCCCTCAATTATCATGGAGAAGACAGTACTACCATTGTTGTTAAGGGACTTTCCATCCATCTGAATGTAGAATTCATCAACAGAGTGACCACCATAGCCTTAGGAGTTTGATGGGGAAAATAGGATAAGACAATAAATGTCACGGCCAAGAAAAACTTCCTCCTCCATACATAGAATTTTTTGAAGAAAAAATGGAGTGAAAAGAGAGAGCCTCCCTTACCATTGGGATGAAGTAGCCTATCACATCCTCAAGTACATATCTTGTGAGTGGAGGTTGAGTATTTTGTATGCCTATCAATTTAAGTTGCTTTATGAGCTATGTTTCCAGACAAAGTTGCCAATTCTAAACAAACCTAGTTTCCACATTTCCTCTTATAATTCATCATTGAAATGAGTAATAAAGTGAGGGAATGAAAGCAACAACACATTGCCCATCATGGCCTCATCAGGCTCATTGTCATGGATACCTTAAGCCACCTAAAGAACCTTGTGATATGGTTTGACTTTGTGGACATGTATATGGAGGCCTGTATTGAGACAAAATCCCTTACCTCCACACAACACGAAAAGACACCAATATCTAGTATTGGGGGTGGAGAAGAAGAGAAAAAGGAAGAAGAAAAGACAAAGGAAAAAGAGAAAAGGAAATAAGAAAAAATAGAGGAAGGATGAGGAGAACATAAAATGGGAGAAGAGACCCCTGAGGGTCCCTCTAGATCTCAAAATAATGGAAAACAAGGGACACAAATAAGCCTCTCCCTAGGGAACACTAAACAAGAGGTGGTTTCTACCTTGGCCACATTTAGCAACCCTGTCAAGACCAAGAGAAGGTAGCACAAGAAAGGCCCCTTGTACTTTAACAAGAGAAAGAGAACCAAGATAAAAAAAAGGAAACCTCAACCTCCTTCAACTATCCCAATCAAAATTGATGAATCAACCAGCAAAGGAGGAGAATTAGGACATGGTGAAGGGAAAATTTAGGAGGTCACCTCCCCTAAATTCAAGGGTAAACGTCCTTTGCCACCAATAAGGAGGCCCACTACTAGATAGTTCACATCTAAGAAGCTTAAAGCACAAGATACCCAGCTACAAGAGAAGGAAGAGGAGCTATAGGAGAAAATGGAGGAGCTATAAGAAAAATGAGTTTGTTACAAGAAGGAGCATATCTACTACAAGAGAAATATGGAATGCTACAGGAAAGGGAATCCACATAAAAAAGGGAAGAATAACTTCTCCAAGAACTCTAGGAGCTTGAACCACAACCTGACCTTGCATCCTATTATAAATTTGTTAAGGGAGGTAGGACTATACCCGATAAATTTGCAATCCCCCTCTTATTCGAATTGGAAAGAGAGAGAGGAAAAACTCGCCGATGGATGTAGATTGAGAAATAAAAGAAGGTAGAGGATGTGGGTCTTATGGAGGAGAGATTGGAACAAATGGGTAGAGAAATGGTTGACCTAAGATTGAGGGAGTCAAGCATGAGAGGACAACTGTAATTAGAAAATCAGAGACTAAGGGAAGTTGCAGGGAAAGAAGGTACAACTTTCCACTATGGCAATTTTGTCCGTGGGAACCATACAATGCATACAACCATCCAATTCTTATTGCATATTCCTCAAGGAGCAATGATTGCAATTCTAGATAAAGACATTAGCAGAATATGTTTATATAGAATTCCAATATTATAGGAAGTTTGTTAATGTTTTTCAAAAGGTAAGTACTGAGGATAAAGCCAAAATGGTTGAGCTCTATATTCATAATACAATCCTCACAAACATGAAATTTTGGGACCCCAACTCAAGATTGGGGGACATACAACTAGTGGCACTAGCTCTTGGTTGACCCATAAGAAAAAAGGGTTGAAGAAGTGAAGAGGGTAATGTCCAAGGAGGAAAGTGAACCTTTGTACATCAGATCAAATTTAGTGAGCCTCAAGGTTGTCATCAATAACCACATCCTCATCTTTAACAATCCTCAATTGGATCATTGGTACATGTAAACACGAGAACAAGTTATCCTATATTTCAATGATCCTTTTAGGCTATTGGGGACTGAGAGACTACAAGATTTCCAAAGGAGATGGCATGCTCTACCTTATGGTTTGCAAATCATAGAATATCACTCTCCTGAAAGACTAAGGAATTCCCTGGAGAAAACCCCACCTTACAAATGTATCATTCAAATATTAAAGATCAATTGATAGGGCTCAAACTCAGTCCTCCCTTATGGTTGGGCCTACGGGAAAGAAGAGACTAGGGAAAAGAAAGAAAAGAGTGGGGAGACATAGAACCAACTGCATGGTTCTATCAATAGAAAGGGACACCATCGATGGTGCCTTGGGATGTTAGAGAGGCCACCAGGGAAATGAATGAACTTCATATCAATGAGTGAGTTGCTTAGAGGGTGAGAAATGCCTTCAACAAGGGGGTGATGATGGGTCCCATCAATAGGTATATTTTGAGGCCCATTGTGCTATCCTCCAGCCCATAAAATCTCTTTTTTTCTCACATTAATTAACATTTCATAGTCATAATGTGCTAGTAGGAATACTAAAGGGTTCTTGTCATATTTCATGGCCTAATGTCATTAATATGGAGGTAAAAGAAGAAACTTTGGAGATATTCTCTATGTGGGGGAAAGTTGGAGGAATCATAGAGAGAATATAGGAGGTTTTCCCACTACACTAACTCTCCAAGTTGACTTGAGTCCCAAGATTCATTACCAATAGCTCGAATTCCATTGGAATCTAAGGAACTCAAGTGCATGTGAAGATCTAAGGAAACCAGATACACCAATTTCGAGATTTTGGAGGGAAGTAGTCCTACTCTCAAGGGAACTACCCCTTAGTCACTTTTTATATAAATAAACAAGCCTGAGGGCTCATGAGGATTCAAAATTTTGTTGGAGATAGGAGTAGCTATTGAGACCCAAGGGCTTGACATTGTTATTTTCATCTTCGATATGATGTATGTGAATATTACTTTCTATTAATGGAAAGATTACTATTGTTTTGCATCTGAGTTAACTTTGGAGGGTGAAACCCATGGGTTTGGGCTCAACATGGAGACTTTAGTCACTCTCATGTATTACTGACTTGTTCTTTTTCAAGTAATTGTATTTATTTCATGGTTTAAGTAAGTATTATATTGCAGAAAAATGTAGTTGCGGGTTGGATCACCACCTCTCTTGTGAGAAGTGTGGTTGAAGAGTCTACAACAAGAAGTAAAGAATGTGTTTATTATTTCTTGGAAATTGTTAGGCTTTTGATTGAAATTATTTTGCACGCTTGGTTTTTGCACCTTAGGAGTTAACAACATGATTTGGTAAATAGATTAGATGCATGATTTGGTAAATAGATTAGATGCATGTTGTACGGCATAATAGATCTTGAAGAAATTCAACTCATTCTTTCCACTTTGATTAATTTCACTACAATATTTATGTATGCCCTTGATTACTAGCTATAAGGGGCTTCCAGTGACTTTGAGGGGTTGGAATAATCATCTAGATCCACCTTATCATCTCCATACTTTTCTGGGACACCTCATACTTCTCCCAAGCTCTGCCACCAAGATTATCTTTTCAGGGTCATTAAAGGATACCATGGACATGAACTTTTGTGCAAGATGGGCCTCTTAGGGGTGTTAAGCTTGGAAAAATGCCTCAACCATCCTTCACGCATCCCCATCCACCTTCCTTCACCTTAGGAACACCTTATTTTCCCTCAGAAGGATCTCAGACCCACTATTGTAGCAGAAGAAGGAACTCATGTAGCAAAACAGAGCCTCTTGTAGCACCCAATAGAACTCTTGTAGTACTATCTGAATTCAACAATATTTGTCCTATGATATTGACTTGTACATTTTGAAGTTGAATAATGGCCCCCAGTCTTTGATTCCATGATTAGGGAGACTTCAGGACCACTCCAAACCTATCCTTCATCCTCTGCAAGCACAAAACAACAAGTAGATTGGACTTAGTTTTTTTAATCCCCTACTTATGTGTTTTAGATTGAATTTCTTCTTCTCAAGCAATTTGCAATTAAATTAATAATTCATGCAAGTAGAGCATTGATTTGATTAGTCTGGAAATAGAAAAGCATGGTTTTTCTTCTGCATCTAGTGTAGCCTTTTCCTTTCTTGTAGTTACAATTAGCCTCTACATCTAATGAATTGTATATTCATTTCTACAATTAGAAAATGTTCATTTGCTTGCAATTATGATATGGTGTCATACAAATTCTCTTTATATTTAGTTGAAGCAGTGGTCTCTACATGCCTTAATCCAATCCAATGACCGAGGGTGACGCGAGTAGAAATTAGCCTATTTTGCATATAGCATTGTCACCTATAAGTTTGTACAAACCCCAAGTTGATAATTTAAGTTGGGAGCCCAGGAATTGCAACATCCTTGATGCAATACCATAGCTCATCACCCTCGTATGGGTATATATTTGGATATACATTGAAGAAGTGCCAATTTGAATAAATGTATATTTCACACTCTTTGTCCTCTCAAAAAAATCACTTACAAATGCTTGATGGGCTTGAAGTCTTAATTTTAGGCCTTATTTGAGCATCTCGTGCAACACAAAACCAATTGTTCACTTAAATCAAAAATCATTATGATCTGGATTCATATGTTGATTGGTCTGATTAGAACTTAAGATGATTATACCTGTAATCCATGAAACCCACATAGAATTAAGGGTTGAAAGGGAAATAGAACTTCGTTCTGGGAATATCGATGGGACTCTCTTGGTGAGTTTGGGATTTTCCATTTGAATGTCAACATTTCATTTATGAAGGGATGGATCAAAACATATTGTTACAGGTTTCTATGGGCCATCGGTCATGCTTGGAATTGGAACTAATCTCCAATTATGAACTACAAGTAATAACACCATTATACCAACAACATGACACAAGGTAACTCGCATTGATTTACTCCCACTTCTCCCATTGCCAATTGCATTCAAATTTCTGGTTCGCTCATATATATATATATATATATAATATATATATATATATATATATATAATATATATATATATCATGCCTGAGACCTACAAAGGTCAAGCATTATCCCATCTTGCATCATAGTGGATGACTCCGCTCTTCTTTCTACCTTTCGTTACATTGAGTTTGTAATTGCTATGCCCATGGAAGGGGATCTTTCAGTTATCTTAGGACCACATTCAATAAGTCTTGCTCATTTTGGTTCCTTTTTTTTCCTTTCTTTTAAATCAAAGAATTATCAATTGTATGTGTTTTATTTACAGGGGAATTCCCAACATATATTACTGGTGTAAATATGATAATGGAGTATGTTGTTTCCACTGTTGTTGTTGTTGGTTGCTTTATTTCATATTTCAGCTCTGCAATTTGTTTCAAGAGTGATGGTATAACACCAAATTTTAGCTCTAGATTATATATATATATATATTATATAAACTTTGAAACAACTCTAAAGATGCTAGAGAATATAAAATATATTCATCGGCTTAATCCAGAGTCGAAATTTTGAGTTGTACCATCACTCTTAGTGTATTATATATATATTATTATATATATATACCAGAGAATATTCAAAATATATTCGTTGGCTTAATCGAAAGCTAAAATTTGGTGGTGTATCATCACTCTTGAAACCAATTGTAGAGCTGAAATATGAAGCAAAGCTATGGGAAACTACCGCAGTGGAAACAACATACTCCATTATCATATTTATGCAAATAATATACGTTGGGAATTCCCATGTAAATAAAACACTTGAAATTGATCAATTCTTTGATGTAAAAGAAAGAAAGAAAATAAAGAACTGAAATGAGCAAGACTTACTGAATGTGGTTCTGAGATAACTAAAAACTCCCCTACTATGGGCATAGTGACTACAAACTCGATGTGAAAAATGCAGAAAGAAGAGTGGAGTCACCAGTTATGACGTAGGACAAGATAACACTTGACCTCACTAGGGTTTGGGCAGGATTGCTTGTGGTGACAAAGATGCTAGCCCCAACCATGCCTCCAATAGCTAGGGCTACAAAATCGAACCATCGCAAGATCCTTTGCATCTCTACACTGGAAAGGGGTTTCACCTATGTTACCTCTTCCTCATAACTTGAAGCATCCCCATCTATTTCACAACTTGTTGATAAATCCCAAATGCACTAGCCATTAAATATCATATGCAGAGAGTAAATGCCACTCATCACCACCAATGCACACCTCAGTGGACATGTGAATAAAGTTCAACTTGCACCAACTTCATTAAACACCATATTTATTAACACAATAATAACAATGATATAATGATTGTCTTCAATGCAGACTTCGGTGAGGTATGTGTTGCCGCATCTAGATATGTAGCAAGTGCTTTTGACATCATCATCTTTGAAATATGAAAAACCAAAGTTAACTATAAAAAGTCTATGAAATATCTGCAAAACTTAAAGTACCTATCAAACTCATAGGAGCCAACCTATACTATATTTCACTACTATGAAATTACATAATAAATAGTGACACATCTTTAGCACAAAATAAATTAGGAAATATGAAAAGCCTAATATAGATATGGATATTTTTAACTTGTATGATAGTCTTTGTCCAAAGCACCATAACTCATATTCATGTGAATATATAATACTTTTTTAATTGATTAATTTAATTAAAAGGGCAAGAAAGGGTATAACTATTTTTTAGATAAATCTCAACCTTTGTTATGTGTTTACTACTAAAAAATATTCTAGAATATTTCGTAGAGGCTAAATCTCTAGTATCCACCTAAAAATTATTGATAATTAAATTAAAATTTTCAAAACTCTATTTCAAAATAGACAAACCTATCAACAAAAAATATGAATATGTCAAGTTTTAATAAATATGTTTATTATACAATAAATATAATTTAAATAACCCTAAGGGTTAGCTGAAGAGACGTGAAGTTCTTTGATATTGTTTATAATTGTTGTAGATGATAGGTTCAACTTGATTCCCTTCTGATGAGGCTTGTAATCAAGGCACATGGTTTACTCAATTCACCATCCACAAAAATGTGGGGAAGTATGGTTAACCTTGTTTACCATCCACAATATGTGGGGAAGTATGTTGGGGTTTCTAGCGATTTCATTCCAAGTAAAAACATGTGTATTGTGTAACTTTTCTACTTAGTACTTGCCTTTTATGCAAAAAATATTTAATAAATTTAAATAATAAGTAATTGATAATAGAATGAATATTTCCATATGGAAATTTTCTTAGAAAAGTAATTGATAATTTTAAATTTATATATTTGATTTCATAATTTTGTGATCCATATTGTTTTTGATAATGTTTTTATGATTAATGACATAATTATAGTTTGCTTTGAACTATCTAATGTGGTTAATCCTTAGAAAAAAAAGAATAATATATCCATAAGTATAATGTGGTTAATCCTTATGTCAAAGATGAAAAAATCAATTTATCCATAGGCTTAAATAGCACAGATGCATCCATTCCAAATGTAAACGTAAAATATTTTGTATTTAATTAAAATATAAACATTATGTTTAAATATTTTGTCATTTTATTATTTTATAGGAAAATATTAAAAAGCAATCAATTAGTTATGGAAAATAACTATTATAAAATCAAAAAATATATGTATATGAAAAAGAAAAATAATAAATAAAATATAGAAAAATGAAAAGAAATTATAACCAGATTCATATTATTTTACTATATAATAAATTGAGAATAAAGAGATAAATATAATTATAATTATAAATTACTATTATACTGTTAGATGTGAGACCAAATCAAGTGAGTTATTACTACCTATGGTATTGGGCCATGGTATTATAATGAAATATTTGTATGTATGGGTGAGAAAGAATGAAGAGAGTGAAATGTATAAAAAAATTCATTGTAATAATAAAAATCATTAAACCATTTTCCCGCGGTTTTTCTCCAAACATGTAAATCTGGTGTTTTGTGTTTGAGTAAATTTTCAAGGTTATTTCTTGTTTTAGTGCATGAAAAAAGTTATTTTTCAGTTAGATAATTTATTTGTTGTCTTTTATTACAATTGATATCAGTGAGTTCATTCTATTTAATTTTTTGGTGTATGCCAGGTTATTGTTGGGACGAATTATGAGCATGGAGATAGTGACATTAAGTGATGTGGAGAAATTAAATGGGGCTAAATTTTCCCTATTGAAGGCATAGATGGAGGACATATTGATTTAAAAGGATCATTATTTGTTGATTGAGGGAGTAGCGAAGAAGCCCTCATCAATGACAGATGAAGAATGGAATAAGTTGGATAGAAATGCCATCGCCACAATTCATCAATATTTGGAAAAGAATGTAAATTATAATGTTGATGGAGAAAACACCATAGGAGGGTTGTGGAAAAAGTTGCATGATTTATATGAGAAGAAAATGACATCAAACAAAGTCTTCTTGATGAGAAGTTGTACAATCTCAAGATGAAGGAAGGTTCTTCAGTGGTGGAGAATTTTAACGAGTTTAATATAATAAAAAGTCATCTTGTCTCTATCAAAATTATTTTGGATGATGATGATTAGAGAAATATTAGTATTGTTCTTTATGCTATATAGCTGAGAGAATTTGATAGTAGATATTAGGACTTTAGCACCTTCAGTGTCACGCCCTCAATTCTTTTTTCACGAATTTCGCAACGCGTGACAATGACCAAACACTTAACTTTTTCCATCGTTAACTTGTTTCCCAAACTATGCGTAACTTTCATCTTATTAACATGTTAAAAAATTTAATGTGCAAAAATACATTAAACAAACATCCAACAGAAAGAGACACAATGCATCATATGCAAGTAAGAATTGTTATTAATTCTGTTTTACAATTTACCGGGAGCAAACTTTCAATCGGCATTTTATCCTTTACAATTTTTTAGTTATCCTACAGCTCGACCCTGGGCCACTACACTATTCAGCCCTACCCGAACACAACTCACCGTTCTATCGTGCCCTCTGTCGTTCGGCATAGGCACTCCTACCCGCATCTCATGCAACCCGTTCAGCAAGGGCGCACCTGCCTATGGCCCATGTAGCTTGTTCGCACACTATTCAACCTCCACACACTTCATAGACCGTTGTTTCGTTTAGCAGGCACCCACTCCCTTGCGTCGCCCTGCCCACGGGTTTTAACATCCATGTCACCCAGCTCACCACGTTTGACCTTCCACCCAGTGGCATGACCTGTGGCCACTCCCGCCAAGTCTTTCCACACTATGCGTTTACCCTTGTCTGACTCTGCTATAAATCGCGTTCAAAACATCCGCCCGTCATGCGAGCTCATCTTAGCTCGCCCCAAGGTAGCTTGCACTCCAACCTACGAACTCACCTTTGAGTCTTGTGAGATGACCTTCCTTGCCTTTTTCCAAGTTCACCTTCGTGCATTTGTATGATCACTTGCCAAGGTGGGGGCTTTGGCCAATGGCCAAGCCAACCCAACCTTTCGGTGTTTGTATCATTTTATCACGTTGGCTTGGGGAGGGGCACCCACACATAGGACTACCCACCCGTATAAACTCGCAAGTCCACACTTAGCCATTTTATGAAATGACATTTTCATGTCCACTTGCCCGCTTGTCTAGTCAACTCCTCGCCCTTGTCCGGGTGCACATCCAAAGGGCTTTGGCCAATGGCCAAGTCGACCCAACCTTTCGGTGTTTGTATCATTTTATCACGTTGGCTTGGGGAGGGGCACCCACACATAGGACTACCCACCCGTATAAACTCGCAAGTCCACACTTAACCATTTTATGAAATGACATTTTCATGTCCACTTGCCCGCTTGTCTAGCCAGCTCATCTTCCTTGCCCGGGTGCACATCCAACTCGTCGTTTTGCCTAACCAGCTTGTCACCCACCTGTCGTGTGCCCGTTACCAACATTGCAAACTTTCGGTTAAACGCACCTAGTGGGCATGCCTGTTTCGTATGAATGCACCAATGACCCGTGGGTGTTACATTCTCCCCCACCTAAGGTCATTGTCGTCCCCGACAATCTGGCTATCCTCCGTAACCTTTTGTCGTACTTCGCAATCTTTCACTTCCATCTCCTTAGTGAGTCCTCTATTTCCTAGCTATCTTCATCTTGTGCATCCTTCCATCTAATGAGAAATTCCTGTATCATGTTACTCCCAAGTCTTGTCGTTCAAAGATCCAAAATCTTCTCCAACACAAGATTTGGTGTGTCAACAATCATAGATGGCCCCCTTGGTGGCTCTACTCTGTCTCCATGCTCTGCATCAACTCAACACTTCTTCAATTGATTGATATGGAAAATAGGATGTCTCATATGAATGTGGCACGGAAGCTCCAGCTCATAGGCAACCTCCCCCACTTGCTTCTTCACTCGAAATGGTCCTTCATACCTCCTCGTCAAAGATCTCGCAGTCTCTGTAGGTAACTGAAATTGATCTCTAGTGATCCTGAGAAAATCCATACGATGCACACTGAAGTGTGCATCCCACCTATCCTTATCTACCCATTTCTTCATCCTCCTTGCAACTTCATGCAAGCGCAACCATGCTAACTCCAAAGTCTCATCCCAAGCCTTCATGAACTTCTTTGCATGAGGACTCCTCAAGAAACTCCTCGTCACTACGGTGTACGAAGCGACTAGCAACTGCCCATTCACCAACTCAAATGGACTATACCATGTCATAGAACTCTTCTACATGTTGTAGCTAAACTGAGCTACATCCAAGAGTTCAAGCCAATTCTTCTGATCAGCCGTCACATAATGTCTCAAGTAGTTCTCTAGCAATGCATTGATTTGCTCAGTCTGCACATATATCTATGGATGGTAACTCAAACTCATCAACAATTCTGTCCCAACTAGCTTGAACAATGTGGTCCAAAATTTACCTGTAAATCGCGGATCTCTGTCCGACACAATGCCCAATGGAATTCCCAAATACTTCACTATGTTCTTGAAAAACAACTCCACAATCTTCCTGGCTCCACAAGGTATCTTTGTTGGAACAAATAAAACATACTTGGAAAAATGATCGACCACGACCATGATCCCATTATACCCCTGTACCTACAGTAACTAAGTGATGAAGTCCATTGAGACACTCATGCATGGTCTCTCTGGAATCTGTAAAGGATGCAACAATCCTCCCTGCCTCTGAGTATCCTATTTGTCCCACTGACAAATGATGCACATATGTACATACTCCTCTACATCCTCCCTCATCTTTTCCCAAAAGAATCTTCTCTCCAATAATGCCAAAGAACGATGCCACCCCGGGTGTCCAACCCACAGAGAATCATGGCATTCCTTTAAAAGGTGCCTCATAAGCCCAGGTGACTTCGGAACATAGAGTCGGTTCCCAAAGAACAAGAGTCCATCTCGGAGAAAAAACTTACATGTCTTCCCCTCATCTATCTACTTCACTATATTATGTGCTTGAGTATTAGTCTCAATGCTTTTCTTGAGATTATTCTGCATCTCTTATGTCATCTGTACTCGACTCCTACTTTGTGTTGGCTGGTCTTCCTCTCCTTCCAATGTTGCTAGTTTTCCCTTCCTGCTAAGGGCATATACAACTACATTGAATCTACCTGATCGGTACTCAATAGTCATGTCGAACTCTGCCAATAAGTCTTGCCAACGAGCTTGCTTCGTTGACATATTTGGTTGTGATGCAAAATAACTTGTAGCAATGTTGTGAGTCAACAAAAGTCTTCCCAATCAGGTAATGCTTCCATACCTGCAAATAGTGGATGATTACAGTCATCTCTTTCTCATGAACCGGATACCTTCGTTCTCTGTCCTGCAACTTCTGACTCTCATATGCCATCGGATGCCCATCCTACATAAGAACCCCTCCTTTAGCAAAATCTGAATCATGTGTGTATACCTCAAATGGTTGCTTGAAGTCTAGCAACTTCAGTATCGGTGTTGAAACCATCCTCTTCTTCAAATCATGAAATGACATATGACATTTCTTTGTCCAACTCCATCACTTGTCCTTCTTCAGAAGGTCTATCAGTGATGATGTTACCTTGGAGTACCCATCCAAAAACTTCCATTAGTAGTTGTTCATGCCCCAAAACCCCCTCATATCATCGACATTCTTCGGTTCAATCTATTCCTCGATTGCCTTCACCCTGTTCAGCTTCATCCATATGTAACCTTGACCCACAAAGTGTCCAAGGAATGAAATCTCGGTTCAGGGAAACACATACTTCAACTTCTTTAAGTACAACTGACTCTTTTCCAGTGCCTCAAACACCAAAGCCAAGTGTTTCTTATGATCCTCCATGTTATCACTGTACACCACAATGTCATCCAAGTATACTACTATGAACGAATCCAAGTATGGACATAGTACATCATTCATCAAGGTGAAAAATGTAGCAAGAGCATTTCACAACCCGAATGTCATGACAAGGAATTGAAATCTTCCATACCTTATTACGATCACCGTCTTCCTCTCATCTCCTTCCGCTATTCACACCTGATAGTACCCATGCCTCAAATCAAGCTTGGAAAACACTCAGGCTTTCAAAGGCTTATCGAAGCAATGTGTAGCTAATAGAAAAGGATATCTGTTCTTTATCGTTTGCTTGTTAAGAGCATGATAATCATAGTAAAATTGTAGCTCATTCATATCTTTCTTCCACTAGAACAATACTAGAGCTCAATAGGGGGACCTTGAAGGTCTGATGAAACCTGCATCAATTAACTCCTTTAACTGTCGTTTCAACTCCTTCAACTTAGGTCTTCACAACTGATAAGGAGCTTTAGCCAAAGGTTGTTTCCCTAGCTCCAGCTCAATGCTATGGTCCACCGCACACCTTGGTGGAAGCTTTTTTGGTAGCCCATCGGGCATCAAATTTGCATACTTGGCCAGCACCTGAGAAATATCAGCTAGAACAGGCGTCCCCACTCCATCATCGCTATTGACTTCTCTAATAACTGTCGCATATGTCTCCACATCTGAGTCCCACATAACCGTCTCCAAACCCAGTGTAGAATCATGTTCCACATTGGCTTCCTTCCTTTGCTTATGAGTACGCAAAGTCCAAGTCTGTGATCCTCCAATTTGCATAACCTCATCGCAGAAGGGAACAATAACTACTCTATTTCCCTTCAATAAATCCTTCCCAATATCATGACAAATTCTTTCATCTCCATCACTATGAAGTCTAACCGACCCTACCATTTTTTGATTTGCACCAGCACTTTGTGTGCCAAACCTGCCACTCTAGCACTTGAGTTCACTGCCTTGACCTCCACATCTGATGGCATAATCATCAACCCAAATTCTTTTGCTAGCCATGTCATCATGAAGTTCCGTATGGACCCTATGGCCACTAGTGCTTGTATGGTCTTTCCATGAACCACCAAGTCTACAAAACCCAAACTATGAATCCAATATTTATTTTCGATAACTTCAGACTACATACATACATTATCTCTACAATTTTCTTTGATAGCATCTGTCATGCCTTCAATTCTGTTTCATGAATTGCCCAACGTGCGACATCGGCCAAACACTAAAATTTTTACATTGTTAACTTGTTTATTGAACTATGCCTAACATTCATCTTATTAACATGTTAAAACATTTAATGTGTGGAAATACATTAAACAAACATCCAACAACAAGAGACTCAATACATCATATACAAGTAAGAATTGTTATTAATTTTGTTTTATAATTGACTGGGAGTAAACTCTCAACTAGAGTTTTATCCTTTACAATATTTTGGCTACGTGCAGCTCAACCGTGGGACATTGCGCCATTCAGCCTTATCTGAACATAACTCAGTATGTTTTCATGCCCTCCATCGTTCAGCGCGGGTGCTCCTACACACAGCTTGTGTAGCCCGTTCAACAAGGGCGCACCTGCCTGCGACCCGTGCAGCTTATCTGCACACCGTTCAACCTCCACACACTTCATAGACCATTTTTCTTTCACCAAACACCCTTACCCTAGGGCTACCCTGCTCAGGGGTTCCAACACCCGTGCCACCCGACTCACCACATTCATCCTCCCACCTAGCGGTGCGACCTGTGGCCTTGCCTGCCAAGTCTATCCACTCTCTATGTTTACTGTCGCCCGACTCTACTGTAAATCACATTCAGAACATCTACACGTCATGCGGGCTCATCTCCGCTCACCCTAAGGTAGCTCGCACGACAACCTACCAGCTCACCTTTGATTCTTGTGAGATGACCTTCCTTGCCTTTTGCTAGGTTTTCCTTTGTGCATTTGTATGATCACTTTCTAAGGTGGGGACTTTTACTGATGGCCAAGCCAACCAAACCTTTTGGTGTTTGCATCATTTTAACACGTTGGCTCAGAGTGGGACACCCACACATGAGACTGCCCACCCGTATAAACTCCCGTGTCCACCTGACACTTAGCCATTTTATGAAATGACTTTCACATGTCCGCTTGCCCATTTTTCTAGCCATCTTGTCGCCCTTGGCTGGGTGCATGTCTAACTCACCATTTTTCCCAACCAGCTCATCACCCCCCGTTGCCAACATTGCAAACATTCGGTTAAACATGCTCGGGGGTGCGCCCGTTTCACCCAAACGCACCAATGAATCATGGGCATTACATTCAGGGGCCTAAAGTTTGATGATGTCCATAGAATTTTAATGAATGAGGGGGTATGTCATAAATCAATTGCTAAAAATCAAGTAGGAGAAGCTCTAGTCTTAGTTGATCATGGAAGGAAAATTGAGTGTTGTAGAAAAGGGTGTTCAAAATAAAGAGGTAGATCAAAATCTAGAACGGGAAGAATCATTTCACTATGGAAGAGCAGGACACAAAATAAAGGATTGTTGGTTTTGGAAGAATGAACAGAAGGAGTAGAAGGAACAAAAAATCAATCAATACAAATCAAAAATCTAGCAACACAAAGGAAGGTGAGACTGTTGTTATATCTTTTGAAAGTGGTGTTTTATTAACTGTTTCACTAGAACAAGCATGATTATATATTTTTATCAGTTGCATTGATTGGATACATGAATCTAGAGCATTTCACCATGTGACCCCATGTAAAAATAATTTTGTTACATATGAATAAGTTTATCGTGGTAAAGTACGTTTAGGGAATAATCATTTTTGTAATATTGTTGTAGTGGAAGATGTCTGAATCAAGACAAAGAATGGACAAGGTATCTTTTTGAAACATGTTAGTCATGTTCCATAGATCTGTATGAGTTCGATCTCTATGGGATGATTGGATGATGAATGTTTCTCCACAACCTTTGGGAAGGATGGTTGGAAAATTACTAAAGGGTCATTGATGTTGGATAAAGGATCCAATATACAAAACTTTTATATAATAAAGGAAACAACATGGATATTAGATACACTTATTGTTTCAAAAGAAGAAAACTCGGTGGAGTTATGGCATAAGCGTTTGGGCCACATGAGTGAAAAGGGGCTAAAATTTCTTGTTGGTAAAAATCTACTTCCAAGTTTGAAATCCTATGAACTTGATATTTTTGAACATTGTATTAGTGGTAAGAAAAGAAGGGTTTCTTTTATCAGATGTGGTCATGAAAGGAAAATAAATTTGTTAGAATTGATAGACTCTAATGTGTTTGGGCCACTAAATATTAAGTATTTAGGATGAGCTTCATATGTTGTTACATTCATAGATGATGCATCTAGGAAGGTTTGGGCCAACCCTATGAAAAGTAAAGGTGAGGTGTTTGAGATATTTCATAAATTGCATGTTGTTATTGAAAGGGAGACTAATAAATTTCTCAAGTTTTTGAGAATAGATAATGGTGGGGAGTATTTCTCTAATGCATTCAAGAATTATTGTATTAAGTTGGAATTAAACATGAGAAGGTTGTTCCTTGTACTCCACAAAAAAATGGTATTGCAGAAAGAATTAACCACGCTATTATGGAGAAGGTGAGGAGTATGTTGTCGAATTCCGAATTATAAAAGATTTTTTGGGTAGAAGCAGTAAGGAAAACTTGGGAAATCTTGTTACCTAATGAATCACTCACATTTTATAATCTGAGATGGTGGAATTCCTAAATAATTTAGGCTGGTAAATAGGTAAATTATTCTCACCTATAAAATTTTGGGCGTGAAGCATTTACGCATATTCCCAAAGAGCATAGAAGACAATCAGATGATAAATCATGGAAGTAGATTTTTTTGGGATATGTGTATGGTGAGTTTGGTTACCATGTATGGGATATAGTTAATCACAAAATTGTTAGAAGAAGGGATGTAATAGTTAATGAATTTGAGATGTATAAAAATCTTGCAAGTGAAACAAATGTCAATAAAATTGTTGATAGGTTTATAGAACAACAAGAAAATATCCCACCATTGGAAGAACCTGAGCAGAAAACTCAAGAACAAGATGGAAAATGAGAAGAAGAAAGCTTTTCGTGGCCATTACAAGAGTTTCAAGTGGAAAATGTTGAAAATGCAAAAAGAAATTCCTAAATTAATTTTGTATTTGAATTAAATTAGAAGAAAAGTTGTAATTCCACATCACAAGATAACTTTTACAAGTTAACTATGTTCATTTGACTTAGTTGGTTTAGTTAATTCAAGTTTAGGGTCTAACTTGATTCATGTAGAGTGTCTCCTACTTTATAGGATCCCTGGTTGAGTTTATTTGGAGTTGTAATTAAATAATTTCATTTAACTGAGTTGAACTCAATTAAACTAGTTCCAACTAATGGAGGAACTAGTAGGAACTCACATAGTGGGGTGTGTTATAGACATTTTTGGGCACTTCAACCCCAATCATAAATGTTCATAAACTGAGGGCTCCTAAGTCCCTAAAAGTGTTGCTTCGCTGCCTAAAGGAACAAGGTCAGCTGATTACATCATCTCCTAGAAGTTGTCCACTGAAAACTGCTCATAAATGGTCAAAACTGGACCATACTGAAAGCCCAGTGCAGAGGGTGTGATGCATATCACCTTCCCAGTGTACAAGGTGCGATGCATACTAAATTTCTCCTCTGTAGGGTGCGATGGTCGGAATGGACAAATGGCAGGGACCAAAATGCGAGGTGGAAGATCATGGAATCTTCCAGAAGCTTCCCCTCTGACACTTGCCACTCCATTTTCGACCAGGGATGAGTAAGAGATCATCATTCTCCAAGTGGAAGCGGGAACTATCAGAGAGAAGACACTAATCAAGATCCCAAAAGATGACTCACCTCTCTGTAATCATCTATATATGGATCCCTCATCACAGAGATCCAGAGGCTGGAATTTTGTATCTTATAGAA
>APFE030098841.1:0-31383 GCA_000404065.3 Pinus taeda | reverse complement strand
TTCAGGAATATAAAGACATCAAATGTACATCATTGCCGAACATATGATCATCCAAATCAAAGGATGATGACTCCATCTGAATCATCAGTCTGCTACACAGACGATTGTCTGTCCTATGTACATGAAAATGGATTTATAAAGATGAGCATGGGAATTCCCGCCTCAGCTAGATCATGAAAAATATTATGAAGATAATGTATTGTATTGTATCTTATTACAGGTCGCCTTCCAACTCGAAAAAACTTCGGATCCTCATGATAAAGCATTTCACCCGACATCAAAAGATTAATGACCTCATGCTTTAGGGGGCAACTGTTATAGACATTTTTGGGAACTACAACCCCAATCATAAATGTCCATAAACTAAAGGCTCTTAAGTCCATAAAAGTGTTGCTTCACTCCCTAAAGGAACAAGGTCAGTTGATTACATCATCTCCCAGAAGTTCTCCACAAAAAACTGCTCAAAACTGGACCATACAGAATGCCCAATGTAGAGGGTGTGATGCATATCACCTACTCAATGTAAAGGGTGCGATGTATGCTGGAAATCCCTTCTGTAGGGTGCGATGGGTGAGAATGGACAAATGGCAGAGATAGTATGCGAGGTGGAGGATCATAGAATCTTCCAGAAACTTCTCCTCTGACACTTGCCTCTCTGAATTCGCCCAGGGATGAGTAAGAGGTCATCAATCTCCAAGTGGAATGAAGAACTATCAGAGAGAGGACACTAATCAAAAACATAGAAGCTGACTCACCCCCCTACAATCATCTATATATGGATCCTTCATCACAGATGTCTAGAGGCTGGAATATTGTATCTTGTAAGGAAGTGATGTTGGTTCCTGGTGCAACATCATAGTGTTGGGTGATCTAAGCTTTACATGAGGTGAAGAAGGGCTTTCTTGCTGGAGCATGATGCTAGGTCAGAACAATTGGTTGTAATCCTCTTTGCTATTCTTGATATTAATAAATCTATTCAAGTTTTCCTCCACATTCTTGTATGTTTGATGATATATGCATTTGTGTGGCCAATACATATCTGATCCTATATTTATTATGTTTGTAGATCTTTGTTCTTCGATAGTATTATGCTTCTTTGATTCCACAGGTGCTCTTTGAAGCTGGGTAGATGAAGAAGAAGTGGTGAAGATCTATCAGAACGGAGAGGAACCAAGCAAGGAACCAAGCGCAAGACTGAGGTTGGTGCCCTTTGTTCCCCTCTTATCTACTTCTCATAAAGGAAAGTGAAAGTAGTTTTAACTTGTTTGTTTCTAAGATAGCTACGAGTCTTAGTGGGATTAGTAGCTCCAAGTGGACACTATTCCCAATAACAAGTGTTAATGAACGCTTGTGTTATTTTTTAAATCAAGTTCCTCTTTTCCATGCACTACATCTTGACTGGTTTTGTATGCTTTCCATATTGGCATTCTTTTCTAATGATTATGTTGTCAGGCCAGTTTGTAGTTAGTCACAGGTAGATGGTTTGTCACATTCAACATGTGAGGAGGATGATTATTTCATTCCAATAATTTGAAAAATTGTTCAAATTGATATATGTTTGTTTTCTCCTTACCCAGAATCTTATGCTTTAATTAGGAAACTTGATCATGATTCTTGTTCTAACAACTGTCATTCAATTGATAATTTTCCCACCAATGTACCTAATGATTGTTGTGTTACACCAATTGTTCTTTATGGTCTTTCTTCTCAATTTTCAGCTACATGTCAAGCAGTTGAGGCACTTCAGCCTCCACCGATGGTTATGTCAAGCCCTCACTATCTTGACAATCTTTTTAAATATGATCATATTTATTTCCCCTTGCAAGATTCTCATCCTGATTCCATACCATTAATTGAAAATTATTTCTCCCAAGGATTTCAAGATCTTCGAGAGGATTTTTCTAAATTTCATGGCCTGGTCTATGATTAGTTAGAAGCATCTTACCTAGAAATCCCTTATTCTAATAACATATTTATATCTTTCCTGATGTTTGCTAACAAGGAAAACACAAATGCAAGTGCTTTCATGAGGATTTGTAGAGGTTTGTATGATTTTTTTTCTTATAAAAAAGGTAAGGTTGTAGATTGGGTAAAGTTAGGTAAGATGACACATATTTCTTCTTTTAAGAAAGACCTTCAATGTTTTGGGAAATATTTTCAAACTTCTATATTTTTTGTTGCACATTATCATATATCAGTTGTAATTGATCTTATCATTGTTTTTGTAGGTCAGGACTTATTACAATGGCTTCCTTGGAAATATCATTACACTTAGCCCAAATCTTCTAGCTCTTTAGATTAGGAGTAGGCTTGGTTTCATTTAGTTTTCCCTGCATTAAACACACCCTCTATACTACTCTCCATCATGTCCCTACATTTATTTTCTTTATTATTGTATTTTTCACATTGTTTTTACATATCGCCTCCATTTTATTTATTCTTTTGGTTTTGTTTCATTGTTTTGTCATGTATTTTCTTTTCTGGTTTTGTACAATAAGACTTTGCATGAAAGATGCTCTTGTTTGGCTCAAAATATGATGTGGAAAAACTTGAAAAGGGAATTTGTGATGATAAAAAAAGCTTGATTAATATGTTACCTCTTCTCTATCTTGGGTTTACATATCTATAAAGTCCATGATGTCTAAACTTAAAATATGGTTTGTTCCAGATAGAAAGCCTTTGGTTAAACTATGAATCTTGTATCTTTATTAGGACCTTCATTCTTGACTAAGTCTTGTATTGAATAGTGTATCAACCTTTACACTCGGCCAATTAGAGAAGGGAAAGGGTAAAAGATTTAAAATGAGCATGTATCTTTTAAATCCCTTAAAAAACCAAAAAACCTATTCTTCTCCCAATGAGTTGGGATCCCTCTTCCACCTTAGTAAATAAATAAGTACCTAAGAACAATTCTATAAATCAAATAAATAAAGGGTGAAAGAAAAGAAACACTTCCTGCGTAGAGAGGTTAAGAAAGTAACTTCACTGGGGTACTATCCATGCTTGTTGGCAGCGAAGCAATGCTTTTCTTCTCTTGAGGTGATTCCACCGGGATACTATTCAGGCTCGTTGGTAGCAGGGAAAAACCAGGAAATGTGCTTAAAATCTCGGTATACTTACTATCCTTCTGCCTTATTGAAACAATCAAGGCATAACTAGTTTTATATTGATGTGTTTAAGACTTATCAAAGAATCAAGGGGATTATATTTTTAACTAGGATAAGTAGAAAAATTGGCGTAATCTATATGGAAAATCAACGCTTCTTGAAGGACTAAGGCCTTCCACTTAGAGAATTAAACCTAAATAGATAATTTGGAGTTCTACCAGTGTGTCTCCAAGTGTTGATGCTGTGATCAACACCCTTTAGGATTTTTCGTACACTTGAATTTTGGAGCCTATTGAGGATCTCACATTCTATCGTTACATGGTCGATTGATGTTTTGTGATATGTTTACTTGTCAAAGTCAGTTTCTCACACATGCACAATCCTACTTGAACTTATGAGCCCACTTTCTCTATGTATTCTTGGACAAGCATAACACTATCCATCAAGATAGTTTTTGTTCAATGTTCAACTCATGTCGACGGTAAATGTGCACCTTTCGTTGATAGTCCCACTCACTTTCTTTATGTTTCTACTTCTATGTTAGTGAGTTTTCTCAACTGTCGCTTTTGTGCTCCGCCATTTTCACAAGTGTCTTTTTTACATTCATGAATGTGGCTTTTACTCGTTTTCACTTTAATAAGTTCCATTTTCATGTTATCTTCACTTTTGAATGTGTCAATTTCAATCTTGTTCGCATTTTTCAAGTGTCATCTTGATGTTTTCCTTTTGTCGCAAGTATCACTTTTTTTGTTTTCACTCTTGCATGTGTCACACCTTTGCGTTTCAACAAAATTAGTTTTGGTGCACCGTTCTACATTACATGGTCCTACATATCATTGGAATATGCACTCGAAATATTCTTATAGCTTAGTTCATCTTTTCATCACGGTCGTCAAACCTATCGTAACTTGTGTTCTAAGTTTTGTAATGTGTCATTTCCATTGCCGCACTTAGAAATATGTTTTTCTTGGTTGTCATTTCAAGGTGTGCTTAATTTTCATGAGTCCTGTGTACTCTGTTGTGTTTTATTGATCACATTTATGTGTGTGATCCATGTTTGAGTCATTTTAGGATGCATTTCTTTCTCCTACTCTGTTAGTCCCACACATCCATTCTGAGAGCTCTTCTTGGTCCTCCTACTCAGTGAAATTTGTAAAGGCATTATCTCGCTTAATGGGTGATGATGTTAGCTTATTCATGAGCCTCATTGATGTATATTTTCCTCCCATAATTGTGCACTAAGTATTTTCTAAGGTCTCCTCCCACTCATAGTGCATTAGTACTTCCTAGGATAAGTAGCCTAGCCTTTTCTTGCCCCCCTCAATGAAAAGTGCATTCTTGAAGAACATGTAGCCACTGTTCGAGAGAATTGTTCCCTCCCAATCCTGAGCACACTTTGGAACAACAAAGTGAACTTCAGAACAATGAAGTACACATCAAAACAACAAAGCTCACTTTGAAAAATAAAGGATCCTTTTTCTCTTAAAATCACATGGTGCACTCACGAAGAACGAATCCTTCATCCTTCCCTTAGGGCACATGGCATAGTCACAAATCCTTATGACAGGCCTCCAAATTAGACATAAATTAAGGCCCATCTGACAACAATTCAGGCCATTAAACCTTTTTTCTGCATTATATGACATATTTTTAGCTTTAATATGTTCATTAGGAAGGTTTAGAGATAATTTAATATTTGTGCCTAATATTATTTATTTTTGTAGAATATCGTGAGAATATTGGGCAGATTATGAAGATCTGGAGGATGAGATAATCTAGAGATTTTCTCCCCACTATAGGAGGATCAATATTGGATAATAAATGAACAAGATATTTTGAAATTATTGCACAAATTATGTAGCTCAAGTGATTGAGAAAATCTAGGAATGCGTTCCTTGTCATTTAATGCAATTTCCTAGTGTTGGGAACTAGATCCACTGTTTGAGGGATTTTGGAGGGGAAAGCTTCCTCCTTTCAAGGAGAATGCTTCCCAATAAATTTATATAAGTACCAATTCGAATTTTCCTCTAGAGGCATGTATTTCTCAGTCTTCTTGTGGAGAAAACTTGTTATCTAGCAGCTCCACTTTCATTTCTAACATGGATGTACTTGGATTGATTCAAGCAATGAAGTTTGGTTCCATTTGTAGCTTCTAAAGCTTGTTTTCCTTCATATTACTCTAATTTTCCTAGGGCCTAGCCATCCTAGGAGCCTCAAATCCCTCTTTTATAATTTATTTATGTCCTTTGAATGTCTTTTCCACTTGCATCTCTTATTTCTATATTTACTATTCATGCTTCTTTTGTTGTAGGTTACATTGGTCAAATGATTGAAGTGAGTTTTTTTGAAGGTTATTTACAAATCCAAAAGAATTATGAATCCTTAGAACCTTGAAAATACATATTCATCATTGAGCTACTTGGAATGGGTTACTACTTCATGAATCTAGAATTTTTGGAAGTCCCTTGTAGAAAAATAGTAGTAATTTTGTGATATTTTTAAGAACGTGTTAATGAGCTTCATTTGAGTTGATTCAACTTGTATTTGGTTATAAAAAAATCAATTTAATAAAAAAAATTACCTCGTAACATTTTCAGTTAATTAGATAGGCATTTGGTAGGTTAACTAGCTCATTGATTCTTAAATTTCCTGTTTTTAGAACAGTAATTTTCTGTTACTTTTTAGCACATGTTAACAGGGGTATTTTGGAGTGATTCCACTTGGAATAGAGTCCTAAGACATCCTAATTAATAAATAAAAAGATACCATCCCATTTTCATTGGATTTACTTATGCAGTCTTCAAGTTATCTCCTCATGTAGCAAAACAAGGCCTCCTATAGCACCTCCTATAGCACTCATATAACACGTGTAAACTTGACCAGATTTTCTCCATAATCTTGGCTTCGTAGGCTTGATCATGACACCTAGGCTCTAAATCTATGATTGTGTAAGAACACAATACCTCTTAAGCCTTGCCTCTTCTCCATTGGAATTCACCTCTGCAGTTTGGATTAGTGGATAGATTCATGAATTGAAGAGAATAATGATGATTTTCATGATTACTTTATGGAGAATAGGTTAATTTTTACATTTTTTTCAAATATGATTAACATTTACATTCATGTAAAGTAGAATAACCTTTCCTTTTTGTAAAAGTAACTAGTATTTCCTCTCTGTAAAAGTAATTAAGTTTTATTTCTGCAAATAGAGTAACATTTCCATTTCTGCAATTAGTTTAGGCTTGGATTTCATGGCATTCACTTCGTTGCATTAGATCAATGAAATAATTACATATTGCATGTTGAACCTCTTAAGTTTGTATGAACCTCGGGTTGATAATTTAAGTTGGTAGCCTTGGGAGTTGCAACATTTTTGTTGTAATACTATGGCTCATCACTTTTTGGTGCAATTTCTGGGGAGTGTCAAGGTATGCATTGTTTTCTTCCATAGTCGACTCATTTCTTTTATTTTCTGCAAAAACAAAAAAAATTGCATTAGACATATTGCATTTCAAGAATAGAAAATTGCATTGCACTAACATTCTCATTCAATTAAAAAAAAAAAATCAAAAAATACTTCTCCAACACCAAACCACCCCATTTGATCATTTGGTCTAGTAAGAACCACATCACCATCCACTTTTATAGGTAGAAGAAGAAGAGGTGGCAGAGAAGGTAGAAGAAATGGACAGAGATGATGATAATGAAGAAGATACTCTTGGATTCCCATTCGAGATATTGATATCAGTGTGCATATGAAGAGAATCCCTCCATCGTTTCTTCCCAACTTCCATGGTATAAGGTCAGAGGATCTGGAAACCTTTCTCTTTGAATTCTAAATACTTTGTAAATCTTATGGTTACTTATTAAACACTCAAAATTTGAGATTGTTTCTAGCAGCATTGAAGGACAGAGCTCTTAAATGTTTCTTAAGTTTAGCGACTAATTCGATAAGATCATGGGATGATATGCAAAATATATTTTTAGAAAAATATAAAGATTACGATCTTAAAGAAAAAATATTTATAATGAATAAAAAACAAGATGAGAGCCTTGAATATATAATAGAGATATTTATGTATAATTTTAAGATGGAAACATTGAATCATTTAGGATTTGACACATGAAAAACCCTCTTACTTAGAACAATTAGGGATGATTGGATTGATCTCCTTGATCTAATGAGTAGAGGTGATGTACAACAATTATCATTTAAAGAAATTTGTGATACATGCAAGTTCATATCAAGAGGAAGTGAAAGAGTAAGTAAATCAACATCAAGATTAGTAAGTCAAGAAGAACTTGGAAATTTGTTTGATAACTTTAAAACATAAATTCTTGGAAATCTATGTCAACAAGTAGAAATGTTAAGAATGCAGAATGACAAAAAAGAGGATGTTGATATTTGTGTTATCTTGCAAAATCACATGCTACTCAATATTTCCCATGATTACCAAGGTTGAAGGAAATTTACCAAGAGGAAAATGGAACAAGTCAATCACCAAAGAAGCTATCTTATGTAGCTCAAAGAAGACCATGGCAACTTAGTCAACCTGATATGATGCAAGAACCTAATTTAGATTTTCAAGTTGACACACATCCATCTCAAAGTAATTGGAATAGACTCGTTCCTTGGCAACCTTGGCCATCTCAACCCAAAAACCAATCTTGGAAACAAGGTTGGTAAGGAAATTATGGGAGCAATCCACAATATCCTCATTATTTTTTCCAATATCCTACATACCTAACTCCATGTTATCCATATCATCCACCTCCACCATAGCCTCAACCACATCCATTTCAAATATCCACTCTCACTCAACTACATGTGCCACCATTTCCAAACCCACACAAACAAGTAGCTCAACCCACTTACAATGTTGAGGTACACTACTTCTAAACAATTACTCTTGATCTAGTTGGTGTTCATCTTAGGTTAGGAAGAGTATTGCAAAAAGGATACTCTTTATGTCATTGAAGGAAAACATTTAGAAAAAAAAATCAAATGAGGAGACCAAACAATCATGGGTTGCACTTGATGAAGAGCAGACATCAGAATCACAGATTGAGAAAGTTCCCTCATGTTTACCATCATATCCTCCACGTGTTCAAGGGAAAAACAAAAAAAAAGAGGAATATTTGAATTTTATGGTAGAAGAGAACACAAAAACATATCCAAATGTGAAAGTGGACTAGAAGCATCAAATCGATATTGAAATATGGTTCTAGACAATCATTAAGTTGCAAGAGCACACTCTTCTTGAACAATCCATGATCTCATCTCAGTCAAAGCAGTTGGTCTCTCATATTCGGGTACATGTCAAAGCATATATTTTGAGCCTACACATGGCTTTATCTATCATCTTGATGTGCACATGGATCCATTGGAAGTATTCTTATACTTGTAATATATATATTTTTTCCAGGTAGAGTAGGATAGAAAAAAGAAAAGAAAAAATGGAAAATGAAAAAATAAGAGGAAAAATAAAATCTCTGGTGAAAACCACCTTTGAGGCACCTGAGATGGACTCATTGATTGAAAATAGCCATGAGGCGGTTTTTGGGTTGGAAAAAGAGAAAAATAAAATATCCTAGGTGAAAACCTCCTTTGAGGCACCTAGGGAGACCTACTAGTTGGAAACCTCATTGAGGCATATAGTAGGCCTAAAAGAAAAAAATAAAAAAAAAAATTAAAATTCCATGTATCTCTCTCTGATGTAGGTGCTCTAATTTGAATGTGGAATATTAGTTTTCTATGCTAAGATCCTCATCAGAATACAAAAATGTGCTTGAGGTTTGTACTCCAAAATAGCAACTAAAAACATGAGTTTTTATGTGCATTTTCTTCTGATAATTTCATGAAAAACTTTAAACATGAAATCAAAACACTAAATGGAAGCATGCATCAATCATTAATACACCAGCCATTGTTAAAGGAGTTCAGCCCTCCTAGGCTACATCTCCTTGGATCAGCTCTAATGGCATTACCCCTTCTCATTATGCTCAATGTTTAGAAAAATAAGAGTACATAAAGTGCTGAGAAATGGAATGGTTAGTTTTTCCTTCAAAGAAATAACTTCTACAAGAGTTATCACTCCATATACATGTAAACCTACAGTCAAACATGTAAACTTTCAACAAACAAAGGCATCTTACACCAAGACCCCATACTCCAACTTCATAGAGCATCAACAATACCACAATCCACATGAAGTACATAAACAAGTCTCTTCTCCCAAAACACATAGAGAAAAGAGGAACAAAAGTTACAACACTGATGTTATATCTCTTGCAGAAGGCACATGGAGGCTAGAAAACCCCTTCAAGGTCATCTTCAAACTCCTCCATAAAATGATTCAACACTCTGGTTGACCAAGGCACCCATAGACTTCAATTTACCAAAAATCCTATTTATAAGTACTCCTTTGATTCTAAAACCTACTTCAATGAGTCCAAAATGTTCAAAAATGGTTATCTAGCCTCTTTTTTCACCCAATTTGGTATAAAACTAGAGAAGTTATGACCTCGCCTAGTTTCTCCACTATTTGCTCTACAAATTGCACAAAATCTAGCATCATCCTACAAATTCGCCCCCATTTTTGCTAATGTAGCGACAAATTCCCCGGATTGTAGAATTGAGACTTCTGTGATTAGCCATAGTTATAAGGAGAGCTTCAGCGTAAATCACATAAGAAAGATTTCTGCCAACGCGTTTCGAACCAACCCATGTGGTTCATCATCAGGACAAGCTGAAAGATATCCCTCATCTTGATAAGTTTAGATTCATATGCTTTCAGTTCCCTTAATACTCATTATCCCTCATTTAATATTATATTAATTATTAGTATAACCATAGTATTGGTATTTAGGTTTTTAGAGTCTAATTTTAATACATTATTTAATTAATATTTATTTTTAACATTATATATATTATTATTTTTATACTTATAACATTAAAAATTATTTATATATAATATCCAATTAATATAATACACAGAACACCCCTCGTATTTTTTTTAGGATATATGTATATTAATGTAAATTAATTAACTAATTATTAATAGGACTTATTATATACGCATATAATCTCAATAATTAACGTATAGATAATGCATTATTATTTAAATAAATTATTAATTAATTTTTAATTAACCCATCTTAACTGTCTTATATAAAATCAATTATAAATTTATTATAAATAAGATTAATTAGGATTACAAGAATAACAAATATGGCATTATAATTTTAGTATATATTAATAAAATTATATTATATATAGATTATATAATATTACTTATTATATATATTATTAATAAATTAGATAAAATAATATTATTTTAATATAATGTTATTAATTATTTATTTAATTTATAATAAATAATATATTTATTTTAAAGTAATAAATAAATAGTAAATTATATTATAATGATATATATGTTATATATTTTATTGGGTAATTAAATAAATAAATTTAATAACATTTTAATATTAAATTTACTTAGAGAAAGTTTGACTAGGGTCCTTGAATGATAAAGTAGTTGTTGGAGTTTCTTAGCCGTTGGAGTCTCTGCTTGGACTATTTAAACGCTGAGCTAGATCTGCATTTTCAACTTGTCCTGATGATGAACCACATGGGTTGGTTCGAAACGCGTTGGCAGAAATCTTTCTTATGTGATTTACGCTGAAGCTCTCCTTATAAACAATAAAAACACCAAGGAAGGCTTTTAAATTTGGGTGTAAGGAAAAATTTTAGAGGGTGTTGTAGTAGCTACAACACTTGGTGACAAACTCATTGAACTCCAGCTTCTCTGTCTTGGTTAACCTCTTTTGTGCAGGGCCTTGATTATTTAGGGGTATTGATTCATCATGTAGATTACTTTGGCCTTCCCACATACCCCATGAGCATACATGGTCCTGTCTATACCTTCTTAGTTGAATGCAACATAAGATTCATCAAAATCACAATGTTTCAAGTTGGGAAGGGTAGTGTAGCTTGTGAGCTTAATATTTTTAGAGTATATATTTCATCTCTGGTGTTGCTCCGCTTCCAGTAGGCATTAACAATACCTTGGTGGATTCACGCAGGAACACAAACATTGCTCGAGTGCCAACGAGCCAGGATTATACCCCGACAAAGTTTTTTGATTCACCTCTTGGTGTAGGAAGCCTTTCTATTCTTTTTCTATTTTTTTAAAGAAAACTATGCATTGGTACTTTTTTATTTTGGGGCAGAAGAGGGATCCTGATTATTGAGAGAAAAAGAGGTTTTTCCTTTAGAGATGCATATAGAGACCTCTAATTTAGTTTTTCTCTTTTCGATTTTCCCCTTCTCCATTTCAACTAGTTGGATAAGCTTGAGAAAACCAAAGCAAAAGAACCTAGTATAGGCATGAGGATTCCAAAATAGACATGGGTTCATGTTGGACCAAAACTCTCCTTATGGATGGATCATATTTTCCATGAGAACTTCATAGGCCAAAAGATGTAACCAACAAAAGGAAGATGGGTAGAAGGATAGACAAATGTTGAATTGTCACAAGACTCATTATAGTTCATCCACACACATATCTAGAAGCCAAAAATATGAACAACACTTATTCACATGACAGAAACCAAAACAAAATTAAAACAAAAAACAAACAATAGACAAAAAAATAAAATTGTATGTACACAGTGTAGGGCACAATAGCAAATTTTCGTTGAAAGTATTATTTCAAGTCTTGGCTCTTGACAAGGAGAGAGTCAATCTCTATGTTAAGTGATTGAAGATGACATGTGTCCTGGCCAAGATTTTCATGTACCGTAAATGGCCCAACCCATAGGGACTGAAACTTAGGGTGTTTTCCTTTGTCCTCATGGGCTTTATCCCACTTTAAGACTAAGTCACCCACACTAAAGCTATTTTTCCCTGTAGACTTATTTTTGAACTACCTCTTGATATGACTCTGGTGAAGTACAATTTTTTCTTTAGCTTTCAACCTTTCTTCCTATAGCTTGTGAAGAGTGCCCTTCCTACACTGAACTAATAGACATGGCTTGTCTTAGGACTCTTGTGACAATTGGAGAGCATCCAAGTTACAGATATTCAACGGGAGGATGGATTCTTTTACATACACTAGGAAGTAAGGGGAGGTGTTCAAGTAAGGTTTTGGTGTGACTCGGTCAACCCATAATGAAGTCACCAAAGTCGAGTGCTAGTTTTGTTGTTAAGAGAATATTGTATGTTTGAGGATGTGTATAAGCTTCTTGTTCATGGCTTCAGAAAGACCATTTTCATGCAGATAGTAACTAGATAAATGCTTCAATATGATACCATTTTCCAATGAAACATCATAAAGTCTTAATGATGAGAAGCATGTTGCATTGTAAAAAACAAGTGATGTAGGAATATCAAACCTAGAAATGATGTTTTTTTTTTGTAGAAAGCTAATGAATTCCTGATCGTTCACCTATTTGAGAAAAACTTATTTTGTCCACCACGTGAAATAATATTTATAAGTTAATATGTATTAGTTCTTCTTTAACAAGTGAAGGAAAATTTCCCTAATGATGTCTAGGCCCCACTGTTGAAAAGGTTCTTCCATTCAATGGGTTGTAGCGGGGTTGTTGACTTCTTCTTTTTTCCAGCACACCTTTGATAGGCCAGAAACTTGTAGGTGTAAGCATGGGAGTCTCTGAATAATGTTGGCCAGTAAATTCCAACCCATATAACCTTATTTAATATAGTGTTTCCTACAAAGGGTTCCCCGATTGGTTCGTCGCGAAGATCATGCAATACCATTTCTGAATCGTGTGCCTCCAAACACCTTAGCAGTACTCTGTTGTGGTGTTTTTTGAACAACACCCCATTCACCAACTGATAAGATAATGATTTAAGTCTGAGTGCCCTATTTTGTCACGTGGAAAGGAGAGAGGTAACTATGCCATGCTCAAGGTATTGGCACACATCTATGTAGCAAGAGTTTATGCTTGCAGTGGGGAGGCTCACTCAACATTATACATATCAATTTCTTGTTGCTGCCCTATGAGCTCTTATTATTTCTCTTCCACATTTACTGCTTCTACTACTAGATGGAAAAGATAATGACCCTTAATTATGTGAACTGGCTTGATTTCTAGATCATATTCTTGTAACTTGGTCATCCAGTTTGCTCTCCTTTTGCCCATCTCTTGTTGGACAAGTAGCGACTTGACGGCTGGGTATGGGACAAAGATAACATAATTTTTCTTCAGTAGATAAGGCCTGAAGTGCTTTACTACCTTATAAATTACATAATCCTATTTTTCCATGATGGGGTAGTTAAGCTTTGGTCCTTGTAGACTTGCATTCATAAAGGAGATAGGGCAATCATTGTTTAATTCATCCTTCTGAGTGAGTACAAAAGCAAGAGAGGTATTTGAAGAAAAAGTGTAGAGACAAAAATATCTACTGAAGTTTGGATTGTATAATGTGGGCGCTTCTGCTATAGCCTTTTTGATACAGGAAAAGTGTTTCCTTGTCCCTTTTATCACATTTATAGAATGTGTCTTTCTTCATCGTATCCTATATTTGTTTGAAAATATGGGCATAGTCGGAGATGAACTTGCAAACGAAGTTGATATTCCTCAAGAAAGACTGCATGGCTTTCTTATTCATTGGGAAGGGATTATGCATGATTGTCCTAATCCTTCTAGGTCTAACTTAATCCCACTCTTAGCAACGATGTGGCTTAAGAGATTACCTCGAACACTATAAAGATACTTTTCTTTGTATTTAAAGATATCTCATACTTGCAACATCACTCAAAAATATAATTTAAGTAGCATAGGTGGTATGACCTCTATTTGGATAATATCTTTATATCATCAAGATAAACACTACACTCTATCCAATGATTCCGTGAAATACAATGTCCATAGCACGTTGTAATGCTACAATGGTTTTTATTAGCCCAAACAACATTTGTCAGAATGCAAACTTGGCCCACTTCATTTTGAACATTGTTTTGAGTCTGTCAGGCTCTGCAACTAGAACTTGGTTATATCTAGAATACCTATCTAATAGAGAAAACATTTTGGACCTTGATACTATTTGTGATATTTTCTCCATGGACGACATGGTGTAGTTTTCTTTGTCTAAGGCGTCATTGATATTCTAGAAATCTACACACAGGAAGATCTCCCTCGACTTCTTTGTTACAGGGACCAAATTTTACACCCATGTTGAATGTCTCACTCTGTATATGATCCAAGCATCCAATAATTTTCTCAACTCTTTCTGTATGAGAGGCTCCAGCATTGTATGTACTTTCCTTAGCATCTGTTGAAATAACTTGGCCCCTTCCTTAATCAGTATCACATATTGGATGATTCTCATGTCATATGCCTTGAGTTCATTGTATGTCCACGCGAAGACATTATGGTACCACTTTAATAAGAATATGAAGGATTTTTGCTCTTGTGGTGTGTAGAAAGTAACAAGATTGACATATTTCGGATCCTTCTTAGTTCCCAAGTTGATATGTCCATGCGATAGAGTGGAATTGTGGGTCTTGGCATTAATAGGCCCTGAAAGTGGTTCTGCAAATCATACATCTTTTCCAGTGATACCACACCCTTAGGGATGAGGTTTCGTTTACCTGCATTGTTTGCATCCTCCAGTTCCTTTTCATGCTCATCCCCATTGATCACTGTGTCTTTGAATACATTAGTGTTTGTGATAAAATATAGTATCTGTTGATCGTCATAAAAAACGCGTAAATTAGTGATATTATCTAGGACAAAAGGTTTATAAATAATTTCAATAAAAAAATCATCCCTCAATGGTGACATCCTAGCATCAATATTTTCTAATGCATCTACAACTACATTACATGTTCTTGGAACATAAATAATATCAAAAGTTTTGAAATGTGAGATAATATTCAATACCACTTGTTGATAACTTTTAAGATGAGGTGACAAACAATGTATGGTGTTATGTACCTTTCACACCATAATTTCTAAGTAACCTACTGATCCAGGTGGATATTGGTGGCCATCTACCAATTCCACTTGGACCACCACCATTGTTTCTTTCAGTTTTTCAGTTTCCTTAATTGTAGCACAATTTACAATTTTTAGCAGTTTTTCGGGTCCTAAATTTTACCCTAAACGACGTTTTTTTGGCAATCTACCATGAGCGATTTTTTGACTAAAATCTCATTTTTCATTGTAGTCCTTGGAGAGATATTTTCAACAGGTTATCATGCACTTGAAATGGAGATAATATGGCCAAGTTGCGACCCTGGGAAGTTGGTTGTCCAACTCACCCCAACAGGGCCCATAAACTCTTGGTGTTACATCTCCTCGGTTTAGGGTTTTGGTTGTTTAGATTTTTCTCTTATTGTTCAATAATAAAAAGGTGCTTGAGCCTCATTGTAACACAATTTAGAGGCATGTAGCTGCCACATCTCTTCTCAGAGATAATCTACCATTTCCTGAGCTAGTTTTATTTCCAGTATGTTAGTAAGCATATTTCGATATTTGATATTAATAAAATGAAGTGTTATTTCTATACATCTTTGTATTTATGGTTATATCTATAATTTTTTTCATTCTTGTTTAAATCTAGATAATTGTATCAAAGGAGTCTGCTCTTTCTCTATTTTTATTTGCATGTCCCCAACGAGGTCGGGATATAAAGAATTAGGGCTTGGACTGCTCAAACCTTTGCAAGACTAGCCTCGGAAATCTTGACAGCCTCCCATGGCGGATGAAAAGAAAGATGAGGGGGTAGGAGATCCTATCAAAATATTACTCAAGGAAGCCCTCGAGCAACAAAGGAATGCGATGATGGACAACTTTTCCCAGATCCTACAACGACTACCCAAGGGTGACACATCTACTTTTGATAGCTACTCTAGAAGTGCCACACCATTTAAGGTACAAGTTAACTTTGACATTCCCATATTTGAGGGTCAGATAGATGTAGACGTTGTAGATAAATGGTTAAATATTCGAGAAGGATATTTTTCCATTCATGATTTTTCCAGCTGGGAAAAGATCACCTTTGAACTTCTCAAAGTAGCCCCCCACATCATGGACTAGTGGGAAGCCTACTATGAGATGAAGGATGAAAGTACGAACTCATTGTTTTGATCCGCACCAACTTGGAATTCATTTTGGGATGCCATCAAAGAGTATTACTACCCTGCTAGGAGCTATGAGGATAAATACGTAAAGTGGACAATGTTGCGATAGGGAAGGGACCAAGATATGTCGAAGTTTACCAATGTTTTTCATACCCTTTGCACGAAGTTGGGTATCAAAGATTCTGAGAAGCATTTGGTTATCAAGTACCTCGGCTACCTACATAGGTACATCTAGGACAAGATGAAATTCCTTGACATCTCCTCACTTAGCATGACATACCAATATGTAGTCAAGATCAAACAAAAGTTTAAACAAAAGAAGCGAGACTTTGGATCTGCGAATCCGAACCAAAGGAAAGGTGCCCGAAAACCACAGATCAAAGGAAAAATCCAGGGTGGGGTGGCCCAAGATAGCCCGCCAAAGCCACAAGAAAATAACAACATCACGAAGCTAAAAAAGGACATAAGAAAGTGGTGTGAGTTCCACAAGAGATCCACTCACAACATAAGTGAGTGTCGAGCTAAGAAGTCACTAGTGGCTGAGCTAAAGGCTTCAGAATCATATGCATGTTACGATTCTAATTCAGAACCCAACAAGGCAAATGACAAAGGGAAGTAGATTATTGATGTGGAGCCCAACACCACTGTTGCCACCATGAAGATCTAGAAGGAGGAACTTAAAGATCTAGAGGAGGAGGAGCACCTCTTCCACTCCCAGATGTGGGTATAGGGTTCCCTGCTATAGTTCATTGTTAATAGTAGGAGCCAAAAGAACCTCATTTCAGTAGAGGTCGTGAAGCCGCTAGGCTTACCAACCATAACACATCCACAACTGTACACCATCGGGGGGCTTCCCCAACCACGAGATCTTTGCGTGAGCTAGCAATGTCGCCTTCCATACAACATCAAGCCCTTCACAGATGAAGTATTATGTGATGTTGCTCCCCTTGATGTTGTGATGTATTATTAGGCCAACCATACTTATGGAAGTGACATGTTGTGTATGAGTCAAGGCCTCGTGCCGCTATTGTTACTTTGGGAACTAAGTTATACAGGATATCAGAGGTAGTACCACCTATTACCATCTCTTTGGTTACTACAAAACAATGTAGTAAGCTCATTTGCAAAACCAATAAATTTGTTTTCTTAATGATACACCCCCAAGGAAAGAAGAAGATAGTGGCCATGACCTCCAGACGGTGCCCCTCTGCACGAAACCAATAAATGGACAAGATCATGGAGGAGTATGAGGACATCTTCACCTCCCCCACAGGAGTGCCTCTACACTGTCATGTCAAGCACACCATCAATCTCACCCCAGGTGCACTACTTCCCAGTTGACCAATCTATTGATGCTCCATTATGGAGAACGGCGAAATCAAGAGGTAGATTCAGGAGTTTCTGCAGAAACATCACATCCATTCGAGTTCATCACCTTGTGGGAGCCCGATCATGTTGGTACAGAAGAAGGATGGGACTTGGAGACTCTGTATTGATTATCAAGAGCTGAACAAGATCATTGTCTGGAATAGTTATTTGATCCCATGGATTGATGACCTTCTAGACCAATTGAAGGGGGGAAATATTTCAGCAAGATTAACTTGAAGTCCACATATCACTAGGTACCAATCAAACCCTCTGATGTCTGCAAGACTGCTTTTGAAGCCAAGGAGGGCCTTTTCGAATGGTTGTTTATGCCTTTTGGGTTGACGAATGCTCCTGCAACCTTCATGAGGTTGACGGATGACATCTTGTGTCCATTCACCAACTCATTTGTATTGGTATACTTGGATGACATCCTGATCTTTAGTGAGAGTTGGGAAGAACACCTCCACCACATTCAATAGGTTCTCCAAACACTGCAACGACACAAGTTGTGTATCAATTTGGAGAAATGTAGTTTTTGAATGACCTAGGTTTAGTATCTGGGATACATTATTGATGAATGACGGGCGCATGTCGATCCAGCTAAGATCTAAGTCATTCGGGTTTGGCTAGCCCCAACCACTTTGTTAGAGCTTTGTAACTTTCTGGATCTTGCCAATTTCTATCGCAGGTTCATGTTGGGATTCTCTCACATCACTTGGCCCTTGAGTCAAGTCACCAAAAGAGGAGCAAAAGCAAATTATTTTTTGGTCTGAATCTCAATAGAAGGCATTTGCAAAGATTAAAAATCGCCACTCCTCTGCACCATTGCTCACTTTATGTTGGCTTGTTGGGGCCTAACCCAGGTTCGGGGCTAATTAGCCAAACAAATCCCTATACTATTGGCCCTTTCGGAAACAATCCGTGGGGCGCGGGATGAGATCTCACCCGATGTAGTATGGGAGGGTGCTATAACTAGGTTTCCACACCCTTGAGATGTCTGAGAGGGTCGACTGGTCCTTTGTTTGTTCCTACACATAGGTGGCTTTGCGCACCTTCCGTTCCTCATGGCCTAATATCCTACCTTCTTGCAACCCTAACCATGGGATGTGTCGTGATTTGCGCTATTACCTGAGATCTTATTTATCTTCTAGTACTAATTAAGCACCTTCACCTACTTAAATGTATTAAGTTATACTTAACAATATAAAAAATTCATACAAGTTCGCGTAGTAAATAAACAATATACTTACAAATTATATCCAATCATGAATTAAACAAGGGAAAGATACACATAATTATATAAAAACTTCTCTTTATTGATTCTTCCAATGGTTATAGACTTGACCCGCCCTGTGCACTCAGCTACAGGGGTCTAGAGAGTCAGCTGCAAACTACTAGGCCTCTGCGCACTCAGCTGCAGAGCCTTCTCCTACTCTATGACCCACAGACACACCTTACACTTTGACTCAATCACTTAGACTTCTCATGCTTCTCTTCTCTTCTTTCATTCGTTATGTTTTATACTTAAATACTTGCTCTATTTCCACAATCCCATGGTCCACGGACCATGGGTAGGTCTATCCAGCTGACATTACATTACAAAAACTAAGGTGGACAACCTTGTGACTTTATTATACCTTTACGCCCCGCACCCGCAATTCGTGGATATTTTACAACAAGATTTATTCAAAACATGGGCTTTAAGCCCCAAAACATGCCTTGGGGGGATTCCATGCCCAACTGGCCCCTAACACAAACATCATGACTCGCCCTCGAGTCACTTTGTCGGCACGGAGATCCTTACGTGGAGTGCCTCCAACTTAACTCGAACGATGCCAAGGGCAACAACACACTGAGATGTTGCTTGCTAGATCTGTTTCATATGTTGTTCCGAAACCTCTATGTCAGAAGTTCTTATCTACATTAAGGCATGCATCATGTGCATGTGTGCAAGCTTGCCTTTAGTTTCTGCTATGATGGTGAAGGCCTCGTCGATCCAAGGCTGAACACATGCCTTCAGGACTACTTCCTTGTGCTATGTCATGTCCACCTGTTCTTTCAGCGCTTTAGCCTTTTGTATCCATGCGAGCCTCTAAGTGAGGACCACCATCTACGTAGTTCCTCAGACACTGTCGTACTGCTGTTGGAGTTCTCGTGCTTCTATCTCTAAGCACTGGATGTTGGGGTCCTCTTGTAGATTTGTGAGGACCTCAAGTGTTTTTTCCAACATGCTGGTGTAGTCTCACACTGGACTCGTCCAGTCCCATTGTGATAGCACTAGCACACTATTCTCTGACTTCCAGACAGGTGGACAACTATGCCTTTAAAATAGCTTGGTGATCTAAAGGTTCAGCTCCAGCTAAACCTTTGTCATTTCCTCCCGCGCCTAATGCATCCCTGCTGCTAACCTATGGATGTGCACCTCTGTTGGTATATCTGCTGGGATGGCTAGCTCCAAGATGCTTTGGAAAGCGTCATCTATTACTTGTACTAGCTAATGATTCTAAGACACCAATTCATTGCACTACAAGCTCAATTGTTCCATATTTATTTTCTTCTCACTAAGGACTTGCAGTGCGCGGCTCTCCCTAGCTCGCAGCTCTACAGTTATCCCATCTTGCAACAAATTTAAGGTTTCTCATGGGAGTGCAACCATATTAATACTAAGACCCTTCAGCACACTAACTGTAGGCCTATCGGCCTCATTTCTTGTCACTAGTACCCTTTCCGGTAGCACTATGCTATTTTTCTTCTGCGAGTGCAACATATGTTCTTTTGTTGTTGTGCCAACTGTGAGGTTGGTCGAGAGGGTACTAGCCTGAGGAGGGCACACCTATAATTCTTGCAACTATAGTTTGAGGCCCCCCAACACAATTTGGTTGTCTTGCATGAAATCTTTGAGAGCCTTAGAGGTGACATGCACATTGTCTCGCTAATGTTGTGAAGATCACCCTCAATTAGGGTGATTGGGTCATTAGACAACTTCGATTCCTTAACCTTCTTACGCGACCCTATCTACTCGGTTGGGTGTTGGTGCTTCAACTATGTTGACATGGTTTGTCGGTCCATGCCTCCCTCTTTTGTCTCTTCTTCCTCCGCTTCTTTCCCATGTGAAGGTGTCGTTTGGTCCTCGCCCACCTTTGCAGCTACCCCTTGTGCTGTTGCTACTGGTGCAACCTTTTCCTGCTCATTTGCTTGTTGTGCAGTGTCCCGCACCACCCACACTTTTTCTGTCGTTGCTTCCTTCCTTCAATTTTTTGTTTGACTATGAGATGTGCAACTTGGCCTTATCTTTCTTTCTTTGTGCCATCAACTTCTCGATCTTTGTGATGTCTTGGGTGCACCATTCTGGTGGCCATGCCTTCTGGTACATTAAAAATGATGCCATCTCTGGCTATGAAGGGTAGCTTTATCTAATGTTTGGTCGAGTCCTTTCGTGCTTTGTTATAAATGTTGTGGATGTTTGCTTTGAATTCCACAAAACTCTATAGGCTATTGCAGATAATGGGTGGCAACTGCGGCTTATGGTTGATCCCCATTCTGAGGTTCATCTCCATGAACACCCAAAATATTTTATAGTCGTGGATCCTCTTAGCATCCTTTGTGGCCTAGAGCGAAGCGTACATTGCGGCCTCTTGCACATCCCTGTTAATTATGGGGAATTGACTATACTTTGGTAATTCCCCTGCCACGAGCACTATCGAAAATAGAAGCCAGGCATAGTGGAATGTTTTGCCTTGTTCCTAAGATTCGTGGAAATTCTATAAAAACTCCTTGTAGAGGAACTCGAACCAATTAAACTGGACTGCCTCTGTGCACTGCTTAGCGAGTTCTACCATCGATGTGGTTACTTCATCCGCACGGCACTTGCACATAACCTTTCCTGCTAGGATTTGGGTTGCCACACGTACTGCTTTGTCCTTGATGCTAGAGATGGCTTAGAGATGGCTTAGCACCTCTTCTTTTCCAGCTTGTACTTTTTCTTCATGTCCTCGTGATGGCCAAGTCACTGCTCTTCCCCTCTGAGATTTTGGCGTGGTCCTCTCCTTTGCATGGAAGCCGGGAGATGTCGTGAATCAAGTCCGCCATGATGGGGATGAGCTCCTCAAGCCACAAACACCCATCATGGACCAGGAATAGTAGCTTCTTGATGACAAAAATGATTATTGGTGTGCGGTGGAAGTGCAGCACCCAAAGTAGGTTTAGTAGCCTAGCCTTTTCCACTCCACTCAACCACTTTCACAACTCTAGTTCTGTAACCCCCATTGTGATGTTTTGCTTGGGCTTCATGAGGTGCCTGGTCTCAAGGTGAGGGAACTTCTCATGGTCAACGAGGTCCCAATCTTAGAATTTTAGGCTTGGCATCCATCCTAAGTGCATGCCCTCAAACATAATGCTGTCTGGGAGGAGCGGCTCCTCCTTTCTTTACAGTAGGTAATTTTTTAGTAATCCGTGGAATTAAAAAAAAAAAAAAAAAAAAGATTCTGACCCAATATTATGAATTAGTTGGAGCTAGTGTATTTCCAATAAATCTCTAGCCATCCTTCTTGCAAAGATTCTTTCCAAATACTAAGGATCTTAACTACTAGGAATGGAACCTCTAACAATTTCTTTGTTCTTAATGCCCTGTATTCTCCGGGGGTATGGAGTGAGCTCTTGGTCTCATCCTGGTTCTTGGGCACTTTAGCCTTACTTTTTCGCAAGGGGACATAGGTGGGAAACTTTGCCGGGGGATGTGTAGGCTGAGTTTCCTCCTCCATGCCTTCATCCTCATCTTTTGTGATGATTAGGTCCTCCAGGACTTCCTCTTCTTCATTGGTCTTTATGGTGACGTCTTTCCCCTTCTCCTCCATTGATAGCTTGGTGCACAATGGGTTATGTGGGGACACACATTTGGGAATCATCATTTTTTTTTCCTTCTTGGGTCTTGGTGTACGTGGTGATTTTAGGTTTTCTACCACAATCCTAGCACCTTCCAGAGCATCCCCATGATTAGGGCCTACACGGCCACCTCAGGAGTCATTTCTGCTATCTCCATAACATCCTCAGCTCTTGCATTACATTTGTCCAAAAATCTAGCACTAGCGAACTCAGGGGCTCAATCAATTCTTGGCACACAATAATCAGGGCTCTGCTCAATAACTCAATTTGCAAATGACCAAGTGTTGTTTTCTGGCCATCCCTTTGTATTTTATAGCAATTTTTGAATTTGAATTCGACCATTGCCCCCAAATATGGTTCATTAATGCTCCTTGGCAGTAGGTTTTCCCAAATATTGCCCATAAATCATGCCTTAAATGTCTGTCACCTACTCCATTTGGTCTCAAGTCGAGCATCCCATCATGAATAGTGGCTTCAACAGTCACTTTCGGGTCAACCCGCATGGTAGTGTAGCCCCCTGTGCATGGTCACAAACCTTGTGACTCTTTGCTTCTGCGCGCAGCTCCTGGGCAGAATAGTTTATAGTCCTGTGCTTCCTTTCAACTGCCTGGAGTGCTAAGGCAGTACCTCCTTTGGCTAGTCAAGTGGTTGCACCACCCATGTAAATTTTCATCCTGTCATCCATCATGTTGCCTAGAAAATACCCAGATTTTCTTGTTACGGTTGGCATTTCCCGCTTTACCATCTGCAATGCTCTACCTTGGTCAATTTGCTTAGTAATGTGCGGTCCAAGCCAAGGAATCAGACTAATCAATTTGCGATGATAGATATTAAACCTATCATCGTGATCGTATGCATCCTACCTTATCACTATGGTCTTTTTGCTAAGAAAATCTTCCTTTATCTCATCCTCCAGCTTCTTGACTTTCGCATCTACCAGAACAATTTTCTTCCTTAATCATACCCTTTCTTCTTCAAGTTCTTGGAGTCTAAAATTTCCATGTTGTATTTCTGCTTCCAAGGTTTGGTGAACTATCATATCTATCGGTGCTATCATGCGTGGTCTCAACTCTCCAAGTATTATAGGGCTTATAGTGGTTGCTTCACACTCTAGCCTTGGTGGGGCCTATGTGGTTATGTTCTTGCACACTATCCTATAAGCCCATAGAACCGCTGGTACGTGCAGGTCCTAGTCAATGCGCTTCACATTGTGGACCTTGTTCAGCACTTCACATACTTTGTTAAAATCTTCTGCGTGGATATTTTTCTACACACTTGGTTTTTCCATACTTCATGGTCCCAACTGGAGGGGTTGTCCATGCCATTGCCTTACCCACACCTGCTTACTGATCATTTCTCCTACAACGAGGATGGTGTGCATTCGCACAAGTTTCGTACCATATGCCTGTATCCAACTGGATAGGTGGGTGTGCAGGCCAATTCGTCTAACAATTTTCTCTATTAATTGCATTGGAGGCTTCCCAAACCACATGTGCATCATCCAGCTTCTACATTCTCGCTAGTCCTCAAAACTTTGTTGGTGCGTACCCCACCATCTTGCAGGTGTAGCTCACAATACCCATTTTAGAGCGTCAAAACATTGTTGTTCCAATACTTCTCCTTCGAATTTGTTCAGGACGTCATCCACCTTGCTCAACCCATCATACGTAGGCAGATCTCTTACCTCTATTGCTATTTTTACTGGGAATAGTGTCCACTCAGATACTGCTATTCCCACTAAGACTGGTAGCTATCTTAGAAACAAACAAGTCTACTTTCGTTTTCCTTTACAAAAATAGATAAAAGTGGAACCAAGGAGACCAACCTTAGTCTTGCGCTTGATTTCCTTGTTTGATTCCTCTCTTTCCTGATAGAGCTTTGCCGCTTCTTCTTCGTCTTCCCAGCTTCAGAGAGCACCTATGGTATCATAGCAACATACTACTATCGAATAACAAATATCTATATTCATAAATAACATAGGACCAGATGTGTGTTAACCATACAAATGCATATATAAGTAAACATACAAGAATATGGAGGAAAACTTGAATAGCTTTATTAAGATGAAATGTAGCAAGAGGATTACAACCATATGTTCTGACCCAGCATCATCCTCCAGCTAGAAAGCCCTTCTTCACCTCAAGTAAGGCTTAGATCACCTAACACTATGAATATATGCCAGAAAACCAACAACACTTCTCTACAAGATACAAGATTCCAGCCTCTGGATCTCTGTGATGAGGGATCCATATATAGATGATTGTAGGGAGGTGAGTCATCTTCTGGGGTCTTGATTAATGTCCTCTCTCTTATAGTTCCTGCTTCCACTTGGAGAATGGTGATCTCTTACTCATCCCTGGTCGAAAACAAAGAGGCAAGTGTCAGAGGGGAAGCTTCTGGAAGATTCCATGATCTTCCACCTTGCATTTTGTCCCTGCCATTTGTCCATTCCCGACCATCACACCCTACAGAGGATCCATTCAGTATGCATCGCACCTTGTACACTAGGAAGGTGATATGCATCGCACCCTTTGCACTGGGTTTTTAGTATGGTCTAGTTTTAACCATTTATGAGCAGTTTTTAGTGGAGAACTTCTGGGAGATGATGTAATCAGTTGACCTTGTTCCTTTAGGAAGTAAAGCAACAATTTTAGGGACTTATGAGCCCTCAGTTTATGGACATTTATGATTGGGGTTGAATTCCCAAAAATGTCTATAACAGTTGCCCCCTAAAGCATGAGGTCGTTAATCTTTTTGATGTCGGGTGAAACGCTTTACTATGAGGATCTGAAGTTTTTTCGAGCTGGGAGGCGACCTGTAATAAGATACAATACAATACATTATTTTGACAACATTTTTTCATGATCTAGCTGAGGAGGGCATTCCCATGCTTAGCTTTATAAATTCATTTTCATGTACATAAGACAGACAATCGTTTGTGCGACAGACTAATGATTTGGACTCATCATCCTTTGATTTGGATGATCATTTGTTTGGCAATGATGTAAATTTGATTTCTTTATATTCCTAAATATATCGTAGCCTGGATGGATGAAACTAGATCCAAGGTCTTCAAAACTCGTTCAATCTTCACTCGGATTACAAGTCGATCCATGTGAAAATTGTTCTATAGTCGAACATGGAAAGACATCGTCTGATTACCAACCAATGATGCAAGTTGTTAACAGGTGTGAGAGGAATCACCAATAATGAAAATGACCCTCAAGGTACTACAGTACAATTCACGTGGTGTGAAAAAGGACTTGGTGTCAAACACCACGTAAAATCTCTCAGTCAAAGGCCATTGATGTAAAACTGTCGCCGAAAGTGAGAAACTTGCAATTGAGGCATGCAAGTTTCAAAGTACTAAAAGGGTTGTTCCTAAGTCAACTTCTTGGATAATGAGCTGATGTCGACAAGAAGTGACCTGTCATAGGAGGGCCTTAATGAATCCCACATCAAGAACATGGAACAAAGCAAATGATTTTGGAGGTGAAAACAATCTGACGATACAGGGTTCAGGGTGACGGTCATGAAGGAATGGAACATGAATGTATTGCAGTGGGTGAGACATAGGCGAATTGTTTGAATGACTTCTCTTGAACATATCGGCGACACTGATGATGGATTAGTAGCATTAACCCCAAATATGAATGGTGTGATGGGTCAATGGTGATGACCAGTGAACGGAACAACCCAACCCAGCTCGGATGCGGAAGGAAAGTGTCATGTTCAAGAGCGACTTGCTACCAATAAAGCTTTTTCAAGTTTTCTTCCCAATTTTCCCTGGTCATTGCTGACCAGTACCTTTTTATTTTTGTTAAGCTTGAGGAGGATAACATATGCTTGTTCTATAATCCACACTTCAGGCAAACCTGTCGCTATATTTTAGTGAGCCTAGTGACAGTGCAACTCGTTCTTGTCCATTCAGACGAGTTTGTCGCTATTTTATTTTAATGAGTTTAACGACAAATATAAGTCGGTCCCTTTCAATTTTAGAAAGTATGAAAGGAACAAAAAGGAGACTCCAACGATTCTTTTTCGTCATGTAATCCCTTAAGTCCAAAAAAGCGTAAAATAATACAAAAGGGATGAATTTTTGATAGTTTTAGCGAGCCGAATAAGACAAGCACTCGATCTTTTTGTGTAATAATCCCTCAAATCCAAAAAGATTAAAATATAGAGGAGGGATATCATTTCCGATGACTTTAACGAGCCAGAGAGGCCAATCACTTGGCAATATTTTCATATTTTAAGAGCCAGTTGAAAAGAGCTTAAAGCAGACTCATTTTTGAGGAACGAGTGATGATTTTGGGTAGCAGCTGATTCCAGGTAAGGTTTGGAATTCTCCAATCACGACATTGTCACAAGGATGGCTAATAGAATCACTCTTCGCAGATGTTCCTCGAAAGGGTAAACAATCATGTGGGGGTGAATGATCGGCTAAAAACAGAGTGGAGGTGATGATGAGAACATGACCAAGGCTCAAAAGCTGGCGATAAGGCATTCACAATGGTTATTTACCGATTCATTTTTTAATGAGCTTAAACACTGGGGGAAACATTTGCTCATGACTTATGTTTATTTTTTAATGAGCTTGAACTATGTTCTGAAACTACTCGTGGGGGGTTTATTTTTTAACGAGCTTGAACCCTGCGGTAACACTGCTCGCCAGTCATATGATAAGGATGTCTCATTCAAGGTACCATTTTGAAGGGGCTTGCACCTTTTGAAGCTTTGTCTCGCATCCTTTCTTTATGCAAGCTAGGAAATGACTAGCCTTATGGGTTTAAAGGGTTAGAGGTCCTACAAATTTAAAAAATAAATAGACGCTCTTCGCTTGCATGCGGAAAGGTTTGCATGCCCCCAGGTATAGCGAAAAATTTCCAGGTTACCATGACAGTTCCCCGCGAAGCAGACCAAATTCTTTCATGGTGATGTCTACCAAAGTAGACAAAGGGGAGTGGTGCAAACGCATGCCACTCAGCATAACCTTAACGAAGGTATCTTATTCCAGCCTAATCCCATTTTCCTGTGAGGACGGGTGTGTCAGACTAGTCATATATCCCTCGCGAAAACCTTCTCTATACCCAAGGTTTTCTTGCCGAAACAGACTAGGGTGCATGCCCCCTTAGTTTCAGTCACATCCTCCTGAATCACTCGCGCTCATCAGGTGGACGAACTGGAGATCGATGAGACATTCCTTGTGTGAAAATTTCATTTAGAGATGGCATTTGACTATTTGCGATGTGTGAACTAGGGAATGACATTTGGTCTATGAGCTTGACCGTTCTGCCTTCGTGCGGAAAAAACATTACTCTAAAGAGTGAGGAGATGATGGCTCCCATGTAATAAATATAGTCGCCTCCAAGGAGTAGATTATAATCCAAGGGTCCTTGAACTACCACTACGTTCATGTGAACGGTTTTCCTTCTCAAAGTAATGGGCACATTTGGAAGGATCCCTAAAGGTCGACTGGTTCCTTTGTCGAAGCCTATCAGATTTCTCATTTCAGGCAAAAGCGATGGCGAACCACGCGTTTTCCAAGCAGTTGAGGAAAGGATACTCACAGAAGCCCCTTCATTGATGATGGTACCAACCATAACCATTCTGTAAGCTTGTACAATGATTCTGAATGGTACACTAGCTGGTAAATGGGGTCTACCTAGTAGGTTCCAGTCGAAGGAAACGACTAGGTTGCTTGGAGGTGGGACTGAATAAACGGCCGGATATGACTCTGATGAACTTCCTTCCTACGATAAATGAATGGGTGGATTGCCCCCAAGTTCATCAGAGTCTGTGTTGATGAAAAGAATTTGAACGGTGTCATTCTCTTCCTCTTTAGTGATGATATCATTCGAAGATGAACACTCTGAAGGCAAGACCAGGTCCACTGTCGTCTCAACCTTTTGACTTTCATCTGGTATGGATTCAGAGGGTTCATTTTCAATGATAGATGCTTCGACCGACCATAATGATGGGCCAGTCAGATTTTCAACCAGTGGAGGACTTGGCAAGAGCTTTTTATATCCAGGAGGAAGCCGTAGCGGTGAAGCAGGATGGTCATCCAAAACTCTTTTAGCTTCGTGAAGGAAGGGACAACGATGGACGGCGTGATTTCCTTCACACAATTTACAAGGAAATCTAGGATTCCTTCTCTATCCAGGTGCTTCACTTTCATTGGTTGATGGTGTGCATTCAACATGATCATCAGAGGTTGACACCACTAGATTGTGCAAACGAGGAGACCAGTCCCTTAAGATCCAAGGGATGCAGGGACAATCTCCGTGATAGTGGTCTCCATTGCAAATGACACAAGGAGATTTAGGTTTATATGGTGTGGTGTGAGGATTTTCGCTAGATGACGCTTAGTTGCCGCCTTTCGATTTTGGTTCCTTTTTCTTCCTTTCCATTTTCTCTTTCTACTTCTTCTTCTTCTTCTTCTCAGTTACTTGTTTTTAGCTTTATCGGCTTTATCAAGCGAAGAGGAAGGAGGAGAGGGAGAATCAGACGAAGTAGAAGGTTGGGAGGAATTGCGGGATTCTGAACGATAGAGGTAGAGAAGAGCTAGACAGGCAAACCAATTGTCAACCCTGGAAGTGACAATGTGGCCATATGGGGTGAACCAACATCTCCCCAAGAGGAGAAGGGACTAGGATTTCCTCCAAGGGGACGTCCTTGGTTGGTAGACTCCATTTTCTCAACCTAAAGATCAACGAGGGAATTTTTGATGTTATTCCGATTAAAATAAATTTTTAGACGCTTTGACACAACCTGTTTTTTGAATTTTAAAGAGTTGAGAAAAACCAAAATATGACTCTAGTTGCCTTGGATTTTTATTGAGCCAGAAGAGACAAGTGCTCAGAGGACCTTTTCTTTTAAGGAGTCTGAAAAGGAGCAAAATGGACTTCTCTGGAGATCTAGGCAGAGGGGATTACCAAACCAATCACAAAACTGCATAATACTTTTTATGGTACGGCAGTCAATCTTCCTGAATGCTATGTTCATTGCATTGCAATCGATAGGGCGGTAGACATGGATTCCTAAGGATAATGGATGCAGCCTATTGTGGTCTCCCAAAATATACTCGATGGTACGTGGGAGAATAAGTCCATATTGGCACTTGTCATCTCAGAGTGGAGGAATCACCCAACCAACACTGAAAACAACAGTTACCAAGTTTTACGATGCCGGAATATGTCTCTAGCCTAAACCTCTAGATGTTGTGCGTTAGGTTCCAAAGCATTGTGTTATGAAACCAGCGCAAGAAAATATAGAAAAGATAGATCAACGACTTAGAATTCAGCCTCTTCAAGGGGGCAACCTCCTTTACATTACATAAATGAACAATTCTTGGATGATACAAATGACAAAACCTCCTTTCTATATATAGGAGTCTAAGGAGTCACAATATAACCCAGATGACCTAATAATAGTAATATAAAGCCACAAAAATAATAATAGAGGGATTCTATGGGGCACAGTAATAACAATATGGGGGCAATAGGGGCACAACAATATTAATAAGCGGTACAACTACCATAGTAATGGGATAATCACTAGTATTATAGGGACCCAACATGCCCCTCTCCTTCAAAAAAAGTGTTTCCCTCAACGCTTGAGTAGTTCTGGATACTTCTGTATAAAATTATCATCCTCCCATGTGGAATCTTCCACAGATAAGTTCTTCCACTTGATAAGATACTCTGAAATTGATCGATTTCGTAGCTGTCGAGATCTTGTTTATGTGACTGCTTCCAATTCCAATATAATTTTTCCTTCCTCATCAAGTTCTAGCAATATTGTTTGAACTGGGAGCTTGTCGCCTATAACCTTCTTTAAACACGAAACATGGAAAACTGGGTGCAATCGAGAAGCTGCAGGAAGCTCCAATTTGTATGCCATAGTACCAATCTTCTGCAACACCTTGTATGGACCGTAATACTTTGGTGATAATTTATTGTCCTTCTTAACTTGCTTGAGGGACATTTGCTTATATGGTTGTAGCCGTAGGAATACCCAATCACCTACATCAAAACTTCTTTCACTGCGATGTTGATCTGCCTGTTGTTCATTCTATTTTGTGCCAACACGAGGTTATCCTTTAAGAGTTTCAGGACTTGTTGTTGATGTTCGATGTGATGTTCCACTACCTGAACCTTCGAATTTTCTCTTAAATATGATGTGATGGATGGTGGTTGATACCCATAAGTGCCATAAATGGGGTCATTTTTGTTGCAGTATGGAAGGAAGTGTTATACCACCATTCAGCCAGAGGCAACCATTTGACCCATTGTGTTCGTTTATTAGATACAAAGCAACGAAGATATCCTTCCAAACATTTGTTTACTATCTCTGTTTGCCCATCAAATTGAGGATGATAAGATGAGCTATGAGCTAACTGAGTACCAAGACAAGAAAATAATTTTGTCCAAAAATTTCCTGTAAAAATGGGATCTCTGTCTCTTACAATAATTTTTTGGTTTCCATGTAGCTTTTGAATTGTTTCCATAAATGTCGTATAAACTGTACTGGCTTTAAATGGATGTGATAATGCACAAAAGTGTGCATACTTGGTAAGTCTATCAACTACCACCATGATGACACTCTTTCCCTCAGACTTGGGTGAACCTGTGATAAAATCCATTGAAACCTCCTCCAACGTTGGCTTGGAATGGATAAAGGTTGTAATAGACCCGGTGTCTTAATTGTTTCAATTTTTATTTTGTTGGCAAACCAAACATTCCGCCACAAACTTTTGAATATCTGATTTAAGGCCATCCCAAAAAAAAACTTTCTTAACCCTGTGGTAAGTTTTTAAAAATCCTGAGTGCCCTCCTAAGGGAGAAGTGTGCAATTCCATAAGAATCTTTTGTTTTAGCTGGGAATTCTTACAGAGGAATAAGCGATCTTTG